>JAOTRQ010054278.1:0-14639 GCA_028565875.1 Hoplisoma paleatum | reverse complement strand
CACACACACACACACACACACACACACACACACACACACACTCACACACACACACACACACACACACACACACACACCGAGGGCAGGTTTCTGATCTGGCTGGGTGGCAGGTAATCCTTTGGTCAAGTCATTTACTACATTTTATTATTATTTTACATTTCCCGACGCTTTTATATCCAAAAGCGATCTCGCAATTATGACTGTACTTGATTTTAAACAACTGTGGATTGCCTTTGCCTTTGCTCAGGGGCCCAACAGTGACAACTTAGCAGTGGTGAGGAACTCGAACTAGGAATCTTCTAACCACTGAGCTAACATTGGCCTGAGGCTATCCGGGGGCTTTCTGTGTGCATGTTCTCCCCGTGAGACATGCAATCAGGTTAACTGGAGATACAGTAATTGTCGTGTGTGTGTGTGTGTGTGTGTCATTGATCTCTATACACTCTGTAGACTGGCGGCCTGTTCAGGTCTTTAGTGTATTAACCCAGTGTGCTGGTAAAACTCGATAATGAATGTAAATTCATTAAAAAATATTTTAGAAAAAATTATTTGACATCATTCTTTCTGACCTGGTTGTGAAAGCTTTGGATAAATAAAACAATCAGATATTAAATATTTAAAATTGTTCATCGATTTAGTTTTTGGGCTGTGTAAACAGGAAGTAAATAGTCAATAGTTTTTATTGAAATACGTTTTTAAATACCAAATCGTTTTGCACGGGAGAACGATTCTTATTCGAGCAGTTTAGTGGGCGATTGATGGCACACAAATTCATCCGGAATCTCAATGAAGCTTCGAGCGAAGCTGCTTGTGCTTGTCACAAACGATCACATCACAACGGCTGCGATATAATTATCTCTCGCCACTGGCAACTATTAACTGAAGTGTACCGACAAAGATGTGGCACCGTGATCGCGCTCCTATCACAGCACTTTGCTAGGCCGTTGTTTATTTCTTATATGAGGAAGCGTTTGTATTTTGCAAATTATGCTTGACTTCAGTTTTGTGATTTGCTTCTAATATCTCTAATATTTAAGGACGAGATTGGACTAATTAAATTTAATACCTTTATTTTAATACATGATGGGGGGGGGGGCTGGGTGGAGGTTGGGAGTCTCGCTTGTGTGCTTTCGTGGACGCCTCCACAATCTAAGAAATAACCTTGTGATGCCCTTAATAAGAGCTAGTGCATAAAGCCATTATAAACTGCACAAAACTACAAGGACATAAGTTACACACATCATCCACACACATCATCCACACACATCATCCACACACAGCATCCACCCACATCATAAACACACATCATCCACCCACATCATCCACCCACATCATCCACCCACACAGCACCAGTGGTGAAACTAAAGCTTGGTGAAATATGTTTTGTTGTTTATGGCTCCCCCTGCTGATCTATTGAAGTAAAGACAGATTTGTGAAGCTTCCTATAGTTACACAACTGGTCCTTCAAGATTATAATAAAATCATAATTTGTTTTATTTTTCTCAATTAAAAAATCATTACAGATCTATTAGATTTAAGGTTGCCAAGTGCAAACCCACTAAATCAAAGTGTGCCATCCCACTGTTGAGCCACTGAGCAAAGATTTTAATATTTAGGCCTGATGGTTAGGGGATATATTGATCCCTGATTTTAAGTAAGTTAATAATATAATTAGATGAAAAGGTTATAAATAAATGTATTCAGTATGTGATAAGTGGTCAGACTATTCTATCATTTTGTTTAGTTATTTATATGTCATTGTCATGATATTCTGAATATTCTTGTTTGCTAAAAATTAAAAAATCTAAAAACTAAAATCCACATTAGTAGATAATAACTATTTATTAATACTTATTACTACTACTAGCTGTTTTGCAGCAGTTTTGAAAACTTATATATTATATAAGGACTGTCACAAAGGTTATGACAAAGGTTGTATGACCCTTGACGGGAGTGGGCCTATTAATGTGTTTATTAAAAAATAAAAATGAATTATATGATTCATTTTGGTTGTTTGTTAAATGTTTTATGCCATAAACATGTTATCTTGGCTCTTTCTCTATCCTAGTCCCAGCATGTTTAGTTAGTTCATTTTTTCAATAATTTGTATTAATTATTGAATGTTTAACTCTCGTCCAGTGAATTCAGTGTCTGGATAAAATAAACAAACAGCAGGTCCAGGTTTATCTGAGTATTAGAATAAATACTGTTATTTTATTTCTGTAGTAAAAGTCCAGTGACTTTCAAGTGTTCTTGACAAACCTTGACAGCAAATCAATTTATTACCAATAGATGGCAGCAGTGCAATAAAATACACAAGCAACAGCCGCAGGCGTTGGGTGGGTGTTTGTTACTATGTCATACAGCAACCATTTTTATTATATTGTTTGTGTATTAGGATTGTGACGTCATGTTTCCATCACGACAGACACACGGTATTCAGGACCCAGCACTACTCGCCACCAATACACTCCGAAAATACACTAAATACCTGAACGGGTCACCAGTCTCTCTCTCTCTCTCTCTCTCTCTCTCTCTCTCTCTCACACACACACACTGACTCCCAGAATAGAATATCTAACAAGATCAGGTGTCCATATACAATCAGCGAATTAAAAATCGTACATAATATAACCCATCCAATAACAAGTGCAAAGATGAAGAGATTGTCAAGGTTATTAACTTCACCTGTCAGTCCTCAAGCCTGGACGATGTGGAACTGGAAAAATAATAGTTCACATTAAGAATAATGTTTTAGCACACGGTTATAAACACACACCACATGTAACACACCGTATATCCTCAATGCCTGACACAGCACATTTACCATGCGTAACGTTTTAGATAAGCACACCGAGTTCAAGATGATTTTTCACTAATATGCTGGTCGCTGTGTAAATACATGATTGAAGTTTTACCCTGATGCACGGATCGTCTCACACAGTTGCCTGACTCTCCTGTCACATATCGACTTCGTCCATTTCCGGAGTGAGACAGATCTGATAAGGGCTCCATCTGTCAGCTGGATTTTAATGAGGCTTTTAAGAGCCCATAAAGTGGCCCACTGCCCATCGTGCATCGTGGAGACTCTTCTGGATGCCCTTCTGCTATCTGCGTGAATGGGAATGGGGATGGAGGTGTGTGTGTGTGTATGTGTGTGTATGTGTGTGTGTGTGTGTGTTGGGTAACAGAGGACTCTCAGGGTTTAAGATCAATCTGGAGATATGATAGTATTGCTTTTACTCGTTTAATCTGATTTGTTGTGGTGATGGAGCATCAAGCGTAAGAGATTTGGGCAGGTGCTTCAGATAAGCCCACTTCAGGGGAGTACGGCATCAGCTGTGGACCTCGGCAAAACGTGGTTAAAATGGCCTATTGCAAAGATATTGAGGGTCATTGTTAGGACCGACTGATATTTTTGTTAATATTAAATATTAAATTGTCAAAATTCATCGTTCCTACCTGTTGAGTATCAAAACTTGTTATGTTATTGAATTTCACTTATTTTAAATTTTATTCCGGTTCCATTTTCTGTTCCGGTCAGGGTACAGGTGAGATACTTTTCTGCCTGCAATCCACTCAATATTTGGGTTAGCCGTGTCCTGGCGGTTTTAGAGAACTGGGCTTGTGATTGGAAGGATACCGGTTCGATTGGACTGGAGAGTCGACAGGTCATGACGAAGGTACCCTTGAGCGAGGCAGTTAACACCCCCCCCCCTGCTGGTTGTAGTGTGGGTGTGAGTGTGTGTGTTGCTGAATCTCAGCATACTTTGTGTGTAATGTCTTTAAGGCAAGTATAACATTAGCAATCTATTAGCTTGGAAAATGCCCGTGAATGTTTATGTCCCAGTTTTGTATCTTATGTACAGAGCTCCCAAATCACCGCTTTGGGACAAATTCTGGTTACATTTCAGCCCGGTCTCGTTTGTTCTGGGCTTCGCTCTGGTTCAGTTCTGAGCACTCTGACTTTCTTAGAAAAGCTGCAGCGTTGTTGCTGTTGGAAACACGATCTGAAAGAGCAACATGCCAAGAAATATCTCCAACGAGCTGATGTCTTGAGACCCGAGTCTGCCGGTCAGAATAGGAGAAAGAGGGTAACGCACCAGAATGACCGAAAAAGTGAAAAGAACAAAGAGTTATTTTTGAATTCTTCAAAAACAGACCAGCCGTTGAGAATAATGCATTTTGATGAGCCATTCATCTCCTAGGTGAGCACCGAGAGGGATTCTTAACATCTGAAAAGATGCAGTCGATTAGATATAAAGATGAACAGAAACTGCAAAGAAAGCGCCATCATACGATTGGACATCAGAAAATACGGTGCTTGGTTAAGCACGGTCACACTTGAGCCCAAGTTTTGTTTTCTTTTGTGATTGTTTTTTTATGTCTTTGTTTTCTTGGAAAGACTTTCCAATAAAATATTTTCATAGTTTTACCATAGTTAAGTCAGACCGAGACGTTTAATGAGAAAGGCCAGCTCACAGGGTACATCCTTACCCCAAAAAGTATTGTCCCTGTTGAGTCTGGTTTCTTCCAGACTGGAGTTGCCAGTCCTTCCTTGCCACAGTCACCCTCGGCTTGCTCAACAGGGGTTTCTATTCGTCCTGTATTTTGTAAAGTTGCTTTGAGACGATGTCTATTGTAAAAAACGCTATAGAAATAAAAAAAAGTTGACAGCAGATGTATCAGCTTACTCCATAATTTTAGTGCTAGAATAGTAGGTATAGGTTTTGGTTACTGTTCCATTATGTTCCATTTAATTTGTCTTTGCAGGGATTTGTTATTTCGGACGGGTGAGCTATGTACCTAAAGCGGCTTGAATTGTCTTTATATTACTTTACGGAAATTCTTTAAAATACATTTTTATTTTCCTGATCTCTGCACACACCTTGTTGTGTACAGTTCGTTTACAACTACAAAAACAAACTGCTTTATTTGTCTTTGTTTGCGTACAGAGACAACCTGCAAGTCTTGCAATGTGTCCAAATTAACAAGGCTAGGTCCAATATTGAATTAAAAAGTGCCTAATTCTTTATTATTTGCGATTGAAGGTTTATTTCTTTCCTGCAGGAGAGATGTGTGGCAAGGCTCGGTTACAGAATAATTCCTCTCTGCTCTGCCAAATATATCTGGCAGGGGGTTCCAGGGGCCCAGATGATTGACGTGTCGGTCTCCTGTCGGTCAGCTGCACTTCATTTCACCCGCAGTGCATGAATTCACTCCAGACAGAATTTGCCCTTCTCTTGAGACTATGATGCCCCTTTGCCACATGATCCCCATCACCAGCTCCGACAC
Organism: Hoplisoma paleatum; assembly: GCA_028565875.1. Classification (NCBI taxonomy): domain Eukaryota; kingdom Metazoa; phylum Chordata; class Actinopteri; order Siluriformes; family Callichthyidae; genus Hoplisoma; species Hoplisoma paleatum. The sequence goes on along the minus strand of JAOTRQ010054278.1, from coordinate 9,344 downwards.
CAACGGCAAATTGATTTACAACACAAATTAAATAAATGATGTTTGTAGCAGACGAGAAAAGGGAAAGGACGCTGCAGAAGACAACAAAATGGTGCTGGGTGCATCATAGCAGAACAAAACAGTCTGGCCTTTCCCCAGAGATATAAAACTGGAGAGGAAGAGCATGCAGGAGCATTTCTGAATAGTCTTTGTGCTGCAAATATATTCAAAAGTGAAAATCTTATATAAGATAAAATGATGCATTTGGAAGAGGTGCTCGGGAAACGAGCGCCTCTGTGATGATCATCTTTCTAAACAGGCTTGAAAGGTCGGCCAAGCAATTAGCACACTGTATTTAAATGAGAAAGGGCAGTAGTCGTGGGTCAGAATAGAAATCATGCCCGAAGTTACAGATTCACATATCAGCGTTAAAGCTGTAATCTGTCCAGAATTCAATGAGCATGTTTTTCTTCTTCTTGTAATGGCACCATTAAATGCATGTCTGCTGTTTCCCCTCATCTGTTCCTGTATTGTGCACTCTTCATCGTGCATCATCGTCCTCGATGATCTGATCAGCTTTAATTGGGTCACTTTACAGACCAACATATGTCTTTACACCGGCTTTTACCCCACACGTAGCTAATCATCAAAGTCATTTATTCTTTCTACCTATTTGTCACGATGTCACGTGACAGAATTCAATTACACAACACCAGACTAGACACCAATCCATCACAGGGCCGTGGTCATAAAACCCTCCCTATCGTTGTGTCACGTCTGTTTTATGTAGATGTTCGACCAGCTCACTGCAATGCTTGGATGTCAAGCCTTGGATTACTACACTTTTGAGTTAGAGTCATTTACTGTTCCATCCGTCCATCCAGTCACTGTCTATTTTAGCAGCAGTCGAATTTATCGTTGCCATGAGTCTGATTCTCTAGACAAAAAAACCCCCCAGAAAACATCCTGAAATCCTCTACAAGCTTGGCTCATTTCGGCTAACAATTGTTGCTTTAAGTTTAAATACGTTCTTTTAAGTTACAACTTTATTCCAGCTCCAACCCCTTTGACATAACGCTAAACTTTCTATACTCAGGGTTCTGAAACCCGTTCTCAAAGGGAATTATTACTTATGTTTGTCAAGGAGACTCGGCTTGTAGGAAACATTCCAATTTGTTCCAAACGGGTTCCGTATGGATCAGGAGTTTATGTCTGGCAAATCTGTCAAATCGTTTTATTGATCTTTAATGGATCTGTGCCCAAGGCCACAATCATTTGCATCCATCATTTACTCGTTATTCACATTATTTATAATAAATCATTGATCGTCTGATCCTGTAGTAGGTCAGTAATAGCTCAGTAGTTAAGATACCGGACTGTTCACTACAAGCACTGTCTGGCCCCTAAGGAAAAAATAAAGGAATGAACGGTCATTTTTTTGGGTGCCCGAATCTTTCAGTAATATAAAGCATAGTCACATAAAGCATGTTAAAACACTTATGAAGACACTTTTTTGGCATTTTCTGTACTCACACGCAGAAGCAAGTGTACGTCTCCAAGGACAATACAAGTACCGTCGGTGTGAATTGGGTTCTTAACCTTGCAAGACTTTTTCATTATGAAAATTAGAGGAGTGGTATGAAAATTCGAGAGAGCCCTCTCATTATGCCTGGTTTTCTTACTGACGGCAGGATGTGAAGCTTTTAATTTAAACCATTATGTCATTATGCATACCAGCCATGCAATTATTTGGAAGATTTCATATCTTTATATTATATACGGTAACTGGGGGTATCCTGAATAACATTCTTCTAACAGACGCTGTGGACATGATCGAGTGTCCTAAGGTTTGTTAGTCCTTGTCTCCGATTACCAGTGTGTGACTAGTTTTGTGTGTTTTGTTGTCCTCACACCTTCCACAATCATGCAGATGATGCAATGACGGCGCGAAATAAATAAACAATTTGTGTACTGAGTCTATTAGGCATCTCTGAAGCTTCTTGGTTTGTCGCTGCTCTCTTTTTGTGAGTAGTTTTATAGGTTCTTTCTTTCTGTGCCACTATTCAGTTTGCCTCGCAAAGCCTAAAATCACACACATGGTGGAACAATGGTGCGACGTTTATACACTACATTACATCACATTGCATTTAGCTGATGCTTTTTATCCAAACCGACTAAGTGATAAGTACACAAAGCAAGATAAGTCATAAAGTGAAAGTACACACACACATAACTAATAAGGTCAGAAGTACAAGGGCAAATCATATTAAGTAGAAATCGAAAGTTTCGTGATGGCCGTGCGTTTGTTAGGTGTTTAGGAAAGTAAGTGGTCGTTGAAGAGTCTTCAGGAGCTTCTTGAAGGTACGAGAGACGCCTTTGCTATGGAAACACTTAGCAGCTTGTTTCATCATTTGGGGACTTGGAATGATAACAGCTTATAACCCTATAGGCCAGTTAAAGGGCCAGTTAGCCAAGCGCAGCATTGCTGTAGTCGATGTATTCAGGAGATGACTCTGGCTTGTAGCAATAAATGCCTTTTGATAGACTTCTTTGTACAATGTTGCTACCACGAATGTGATATTTCGGTCTGGTACTAAGCTCACTGAATGCTGGGATTGCTTTTGCCTCTGAGGAAGAGCTCCCAGCGACCTTGTTATTTGGTCCAAATAAGGCATCTGAGTAAGTCTTGCTCCACAGGAGCATGCACAGTATTATATAAAATGGCATCATCTGAGACAGACCCAGGCGAGCAGATTTGTTTTTGTTGTTTTCTTCGCAGCCTGGACTGAGACGGCTGAGATCTGGCCGGGTCGACAAGTGTGCAGTAAGTGTGAGTATGAATGCGTGCAAGCGTGTACAGTATGTGTGATCGTACTGAAGTAGTATCAATGATACCAGAGCCACCGGACACTGGGCTGAGCTCCAGAGACCTGCACTACCCTGCTATTTCTGTCCCCCGGAGCTTAACATTACCCTCTTTCACCCCGTCTAGGGGTTTCCACTGTAGTTAGGGTGCGGACGGTTTATTTATTGCGTCTCTCATTTGCTATCCGAACGATGCCAGCTGGATATCTGCACGGTCTCTGATTTATATTACTGTCAATATCGTAATTTGCTTTTAGGCCTGGCACGGCACTCAGTGGCACAGATGGCAGAAAGTGGTTTGTACCGGGTATTGTGTCGAAGGCTTAAATGCCTTTTTAAGTGGCGGCATGGTACCCAGGCTCACGGTAAACAAAGCACACGGTGCTCATCATGTGAAGGCAATTTATTTGCTCTTTCAGATCTCCACTTCATTATGACTATAGTTATGAACAGTAAACATGTTCTTTCAGCTCTTTCAAACTGGTTCTGTTGCAAAAGTGCCACCATGAGATAATTCGGCTGTGTGCACTTGCTTAATGTGGAATTAAAGATTTTTTTGTGTGTATCGGATTTGTGTAAGACATAGAACTCAACTAAACAACCGCTAATTTAAAACAAAATCAATATTTATGCTTTTTTTTCTTCTTTAGAAAACTCTTTCACCATTGTGATTTTACACGCAGTGGAATTGTTCCTCAGCATTTAACCGAACACATTAACGCACACTAGGGGGTAGCCGTGAGCACACATGCCTGGCAGGGACGGGCAGCTCTAGCCACGGAACCAGGAAAGCAGTTATCACAAGTCTAGCCTGGATAAATAAGAATGTGGTGCCAGGAAGAGCATCCAGTATTGCGGATGATAATCTACTGTGAATCTCTCCGCACAGAATCAGCTGATAATCTAAGAAAAATGTCGTATGGACTTTAATGTCATATTTATGGGTACTAACAGAATCGAAATATCAGTCCAAGATATTATTATTATTATTATGCAGTGATATACAATACTTTTATAATAACTGGTTAACTGACTAGTTCTGCAGTATCTAGAGAATAATATAAGAGATATAGCGCTCGCTCCTGACCATTGAGCATCAAATATGTGGCTGACAGGATGTGGGCATTGAATTTTGCAAAATGAGCTGTTATTAAGGTGAATGATGGAGCCATTCTACAAAAAATTATATATTTAATGTCATAAATAATTCTTTCAGGGAGTCTGGGTGAAGACAGACGACCTCCGTGATGTGTCTGTTGTCCCAGGTGAATCAGCACTGAGTGAAAGTGATGTTGCCACCCAAGAGATATAAGCTCCAAGTCTGAATGTGTGTGTGTGTGTGTGTGCATGCTTCTGGCTGGTGTGTGTCTTTGTTTTGGATCGATTGGGAATTGAAGACGTATGTGTCGGGATGTTATTCGCGGTAATAAGAAGTGTGTATACACTGTGTTATTATGTGCGTGATGCATGCATGGTTAGAAAATGTGCAGGTTAAAGGTCATTTATGTTTTATAATCCAGCGATTAGCGACATATTTGTTTTTATTCTACATTCATAAGTGTTGCCTGATATACATCTAGCATGCATCTACAATTAAGGATGATCCGATACAAAAATAAAGTCCAGTTATTTATTTATTTATTAGGATTTTATACCCTGGCTTCATCATTAGCAGTGTTGCGTCCTGTGTAAGGTAATCTGGGACATTCTGTGTGGAGTTTGCATGTTCTCCCGGTGTCTGCGTGGGTTGCTTCCGAGTTGCTTCAACAGTCTAAAGCCGTCAGGTTACTGGAATATACTGGAATTGTTGAAATTGTTGTGTGTGTGTGGGGTGATGGTGGTGGTGGTGTTTGTCTCTGTACCCTGAAACAGACTAGCGACCTGTTCAGATGTTTAGTGTATTATCAATGGTTCAACACGACACAATAGGCTACTGCTAAATGCTAAACTGGCTAAAGCTTCTGATTAATAGGTCAGTAACCACAAGCAATAAAAATTAACCATTTAATCGCTGCTCTGGTGTATAAAAAAAGATTTGTGTTCATTTAGACTTTATTCTCTCTCTCTCTCTCTCTCTCTCTCTCTCTCTCTCTCTCTCTCTCTCTCTCTCTCTCTCTTTTATTTTCTCTGCCCTGCCACGGGCACACTTAAAATAGCATAATTAAAGAAGACTGTGGAATAGATTTTATTTTCCGGTGACACTCCCTAAGAGACGTTATTCACCGCTCCCATTAGACGTCTCAGCCCATATCCATCACTCATCATGTCTCCATGGATACACAGATTCTACAAACACTGCTAGGATCTAACCGCACAGCTTATTAACTAGTCTGTAGGGGTGTTAGTAAAGGTGTTAGTGAGGATGTTGTCTTTATTACACACGTTAAAAAGCAAACAATAACTAAGCTCAACAGGAACAAGTAGATCTCGTATAATCAGACCGAGCGTTAATATAACTTTGCAGAACGTTTTAACTCAGGCTCGATTTAATATCGATGTTTTCGGTAGCTGAAAAAGGATCGTAACTGCTCAATGTAAACTGTTTGTGTCTCTTTTTCGGTAGTGTGATGGTATGAACCCTGTGTGAAGCTTAATAATGAGTCACGTTGGGTCTCATTCAGACCCCAAAACAACAAACAGGTGCATTAAAACAAGAACGCTTGTACATTCTAAAAGAAAAAAAAGTGATACATACAGTTAATGCTGAACACTTTAATACTTTAAGATGTTTTGTAAAAAAAATCTAATAAGAACAAATGTTTTATAGTTCAAACACCTAACAAAACTAATTTAGTTGCATCTTGAGGTTCACTTTTATACGTCTCTCAGGTCTGGTCTGGATCTGAACTCTTATCAGATCTAACAATATTGACTTTAGCGTTCTTTGGAACCTGTTGTAATGAGCAGCACCACTAATGTTTACATGGTCACGTGGTCTTTTTATGCACTCTATCAGGAAATAGTAATGTCGAGGGATTAATCACAGCTCTGGTGGCTAAATATTTACAGAAAGAAGGTCACATTAAATTGGAGGGAGTAAAAATGAGAGGGAATGTGGCAGGAGAGAGGAAAGATGAACTACAGATGTTAAGTGGACTTTTTAAGTGGGGTTACAGTACATATATGAGTCCCAGTCATTGCTTAGTGGTTCGGTGCCTAGTGGTACACTAGTAACCAGAAAATCACCGGTTCAATACTCAACACTGCCAGGTTGTTGCTGTTGGACCCTTGACCAAAGCCTTTGGCCTTCAATTTTTTATGTGTGATATTATGTGCGTTAGCCGGGTTAGTCAAGATTGTAAATAATGATATAAATAAGACAGATGATCACGTCTGTGGGGTCACCCGGCTGATTGAAAGCACCACCGAAAAGACGGATGGACACCAATCTTTATAAAAACACTATTGGTTATAATATTGTAATTGTGCCACACAATTAGGAAGAGATTGAGTGTGGTTCGAGTGTTAATGTACCACTGAGGTGATGTAAGAACCTGGCTTGAGATCAGGAGGTTGCCAGGTTCCATTCCGAGAGTCGACAAGTTCCGACTGCTGCCCCCTCGTGTGTGTTTAAACATGTGTTTCACCACACGGATCGGGTTCAATGTGCAGAAATATCTCGTAAGTGTGTAAAACGCACAATGGCGGAAATGCACAGTGGTGTATTCTCAACCCCCCACCACCAGTTATAGATAAGACATAACAGAGAGAATTAAAAACATCTAGTCACAATCTGTGACTGTGTTTAAGACACAAATTTTTCGAATACCAGTTGGAGTAGCAAACAAACAAACGTATTTTCTAATTTCATTTGAAAACACTATTAGATAAATACATATAGCTATTTTTGGAAAGCATCATCTGATTTGCATTTGGCATCGCGGCGGTGCTCAAACCTGGAGGATAAATACATACACGACGGGGCGTAAATGTTGTGTTCCCAATACTGCCTATTGTTGACAAAGCATGGCGTGTTGGCCAGGTCATTCTAACAATTTGAGTGTTAACATTAAACAGAAATTGACCTTGGATGGTCTCGCAGTCTTCTGGTTGAATGATATGATGCTCTTCCACATAAATGCCATTTTGTGGACAGGTAAATTGCCTCAAGATGGAAATGAACGCGTGAATGAGTTACAAGCCTCCATAAAGCGGTTCAGATCTAAAAATGGATAACTGTACTTCCTCTTCGAGCCTTTATTCGAGGCCACAGTGACACAGATCGGGGCAGGAGTTTCCATTTACAATGAACAGCTAGAATAATATCGGTGCAACAAGGTTAAGAAAGTGAACGTAGGTGCGAGGGCATCACGAAGAGGGCAGAAAGGAGTTCTTTGATCCAGTGAATAAAAGTCCCAACAAGCTTGTGAGGTGCGAGCAGGCCGGCGGCGTACACCGATGGAAACGAACAGAGCTGCGGTGGGCCGGCTGGGAGGGGATGGGTGAGAGGAGGCAGACAGGGGAGGGATTGGCTTTGGGTTCTTCCTATCAGGTTTAGGCAGGGGCAGGCTAGCCGAGCCAGGGAAGGAGGGAGGAACGCGAGGGGGAAAGGGAGAGGGAGCTCTAGCGGGTGAGAGGTACACAGAGATGAACACTCTCATTTACACAGCTGGTGGCACACAGGTCGCTGGTGGTACTGGAATAAGATTCAACCCTGGCACGCTAAGACTGGTGGAGCTGCACCAGCGCCGGGCAGTATGTCCGAATCTTCTAACGTCCAGTCCAAGAAGGCTGGCATCCGAGCGGCTGTCATCCTTATCGGACTACTGCACAAGAATAGGAGACAAAAGGAGAGGGAGAGAGAGAAAGAACAGGAGCGGTGGGTGAACTTCTTTATTCCTTAACTTTGGTAGCTATTGAATATTCTTAGCAGCCGAAGTACCACGAGGCAAACATTCGTTCGCCTATTTATTTATATGGATTTCCTTCTACAGTCCAAAGACATGCAGCTGGAATAATCAGAGATACGGAAACTGTCGTTGTGTGGTGTGTGTCAGTGTGTGTGAGGTTGACTCTGTACTCTGTTCAGGTGTTTAGTGTTTTCACTCAGTGTTTGTCCCATTGTGTCCCTCTATATGATTAAGCGCTGGTAAAACTAGATAACGGATGGATGGAAAATATGTTTCAAATACTTTTGTTTGGCTGGAAAATCCCATAACTGGCAACCACGTGAAGTGCAGTCAACCGGTCCACTGGTTAAAGTAGATATCTATCGGTGTACCCATTTTTGGATAGAATCTTTGAGGCGCTACCAGCCAGCTGGGTGTCCAGACAGACATTCGTCATTACAGATGCCTTCTTCGTTAAAGTAGACAATCTGAGCAATGAGTGTCAAGAGCTTTGCTCAGGGGCCCAACAGCAGCAACTAAGCAGTAATGTAGTTTGTGTACCAGTGTCCTTTGGATTACCAGTCCTGTTCCTTAACCGCTAGGCTACTTCGTGTCGCCTTTGTATAAGGGAAGTTGGTGTATTTGAGTATTTACTGCCTTCACCAGGATTTTTCTGCCATGTGTTCAGTGTTTCCTGGTGTAACAGGAATGCTTAATGTGCAACTGTGATGGCATCTGAATTTCCTCTTGGTAAATTCCCTCGGCTCCAGACAAATGTTCCAGGTCAAGTTTGTAGTGCAGTAAATAAACTCCTATTTACAAGCGCATAGTAACGTCCACGTTCATAATCAATGGTAAAGAATGAAGAGTCGGTTAGAGTCGATGGAGGAAGGCGATTCTAATATATTCGTTATTGAAATTCCACGCGTTAAGCGACAGCATTGAGAGACGTCTACGTTCTCTCTTGTGAATGTAAATGTGTGGCTTTAATGATATATAGACTGCTGTGTGTAAACTTTTGTGTCTGTAGCTTTGCTAGAATGTGGTAAACAAGGCAGTGAAAGTGCATTCATGTCACTCCGTAAATGTATAACAGGTAAAAAAAAGCTCACAAAATAGTTTTGGTTCTAACACTATATACATTTAGCTACTTGGCAGTTGTGGTCTTGAACCAGTGACGTTCTGATTACTAGTACTTTATTGTCTAACAGAATATGTTTAGTACAACAGAATTCTTGCTTTCTGTATAGAGATTGGGGGTCAGAGCACCAGGGGGCGCCCATCAGCCATCGTACGGCCTGATTTAAACTTCTAAATTAACCAGATACGACCCCCCGCCCCTCGTCTGCAGAGTGTCAGCATCGGTCGTTGTGCACCTTTATCAAAGCGACGCAGATCAACCGGGGGAGGGGGGCGCTATAACCATGGAAAACAATAGCGTGCACGCTTGTAGTTAAAGCAGTTACTCTCAGCATACGGCAGTTTCATTTATGATCTAACATTTAAAACCATACGTTGTTAAATATCGATCAACTAACATCAACATCTAAGACGCAACAGAACCCTCAGACACCCAACGCCCTCTAGCATTGTGGCGGTGAATTACATCGTAGTGCATACGATCGTGATGCAGAGCTATAGAACTGATATATATATATAACAGCTATAGAT
>JAOTRQ010054268.1:0-14639 GCA_028565875.1 Hoplisoma paleatum | reverse complement strand
ATAAATCATTTTTAGTCTCAGCTTTTAACTAAGAATAAGTTTAGACTTAAGTCCATTCTTAGCAGCATTCTTAGGAGAAATCTTAAGAAGTTTAATAAATACGGACCCAGATCTCAAGTCAGATCTCAAAACTCAAGTTTGTTTTTAATTATTATTTTATTCATTTTCATTCCTGCATTTGTACCAGTTTCACTCACTAATTGTGTTTTACAATAGAGCTTAAAATACAGATGTTGATTGAACCATGCGAAGAGCAAATTTGGTGTGTAGTTTTAGTGTGTCTTTGGTGGTGTTTGATGAACTACCGTTCTGTTCTAATCAAATCAAAACTAATGGATGTACCTAAAAGAAATATTATATTGATTAAATATTTAAATCAAGTATACATTGCTGTGTTTACCCCTATAAAGGCCGAAAATACACCATGAGTACATGTGAATTGTGCTTATATTCTTATCTTGCAACTTCCAAATTAGATTAAAGGAGAAAAAAAGGTGTATTTCTGTATAAATGTTTAAGTATTTCCACTACTACAAGCACTACATGGCTTTGGAGAGAGTATCTTTTCTGGATAAGACTGATACAGTTTCTAACCCTAACCATGCTTGCAACACAGTAAGTGTCCAGACTGGCACTTGCTTATCAGAGAGCACAAGTGTCCTTTTATTACCACTTCTAAGGACATTACTCCCACTCCATGAACCGATGCTGGGACTTGGCAACTGTCTGGCTGGATGCCTGCTGGCCCCAAATGTCAGTCATGCAGGGGTGATAGCTCGGATCATCCGTCATGCAGGTGGCTTCTTACTCCTGGCCTGAAGCCGAGGCGCGCTCATCTACAGCTGAAAATTCAAATGCTCCTCTGATCTTATTCAAACAGACACCTTCAGTCGATGGAAAGTCGAGAGGTGTGACCCTTCAAAAAGGCATCTTCAGGCTGTCTGACAATACTGTCTTGTCAGAGGCGGGATGACGAGAGCACTTTTTAGGGATTAAAAAACATCAGTTCTCGGGCTGTGTTTTTGTCACTGCAAGCTGACGATAAAGTCTTCTTACTGTCTCCGCCCTGTCATCATTTATATGATTAGGACAGCATTGAAAGGTGTCAAGGAAGGACAAAAATATTTTTTGTCCTTTGTGAGTTGAAGGAAAGTGTTTACACACCTCACTGACACCTGTCATTGTCAGTTTTTTCCATATATATAATTAATAATGGTGTCTTTGGAAAATAAAAGCTCAAGGGTCAATATCTTTAAGATGTCAATTTACAAGCTATTGTTATATTAACACCGATCCCATTAATTATACTATTTGACTTATTAGTGCCCTGGTGGACACACAAACACAGAAAGTTTGACGTTCCTAGTAACAAACTTGGCATTGCCAGTAGTCACATAGGTACCACCCTAACCACTATGATGCTTAAACCAGCAAATTGTAGTGCGTGTACTAAGCCAGGTTAGATAGGGATCAGGCTGCATCAGGTGTTAAAATTATGCCAAATTAAGAGTATCTATGCCACTGCGTTACTTCAAATGGGAGCAGCCCTCATGTGCATTTATTTATACGGGAATGAATATGTACAGTACACACTGTTATGTAAGAAATATTTTATAAGCAAACAACAAAAACATTCAGTTCCTCACTGGTGAAAAGAAAAGAAAGCATATTGGGTAGAATTTAAGATGATTGTATTCTTATTTAAGGTTTTCCCTGGTGTAACCTCTTCCTGTATCAGCACTCTCATTTGCCCCTATTTTATCTACAGAATTTTAGGATCTTCTGACTAGTTGATTTTTAATTAGCTTAAAGCTCTATTAGTACCTGGCTTTCCCTGTGGATGTCACAAAATGTTGTCTTTTTTAATTTAGGATGCCCCCTACCAATCACTGTGTTAAATCTAACCTCATGACCCATTTATTTTTATAGGCTTTTTTAAATTCATAGGTTATCTTAGACTATTTATTTTTATGACCTTTTTTCTGTATCAACTGTTTTATTTACACAGATTTTTCTCTAATTTCTTATTATTATTTAGATTTTTATTGTAAGGCGCCTTAAAAATTTACAATACTCTTTTCACCATTAGGCTTTTTTACACACGTAGGAATTATTCCTCTCTATTTAATCAGTGCAATGAAACACACATTTACACTTACTAGTGATCACACACCGGGGGGCAGCAACGAGCTCACATGCTTGGCGGGGTGGCCAGCTCTAGAAACGGCACCCGAGGAGCAGATATGGCAGGGGTCACAAACGTGGTGACTGCGGGCACCAGGTCACCCGAAAGGACCTCATGAGTCCCTGCGGGCCTGTTCTAAAAAAAAAAGCTGCATATTTTGCATATTGATATTTATTTGTTTTCTACCTTTTTAAATGATTGTTGAAAATTATTGTGAGAAATCATTTACATGATCAGCATCTTCACATAGATGAATATCATTAATTAATAATAGTAACATGTAATTAAAGGTTATACATTTGTAATTTCAGTTTTAAACAGGTTGGTGACCCCTGTTGTATAGTCTTTTATGAACATCAGCTTCAGTGAGGTTTAGGTCAGTGAAGCAATAAAACAGAATAAATGCACTTCACAGATAGTTCTGCTTTACCATCATCTTTCAGCTTAAATAAATTTGAGGCACTGACCCAAAACGCCATGTGTCTCAGTGGCCTTTAAAAGCCGACGGCATGACGGCACCATGTGACAAGAAAAAGTATCAAGCAATACACTCACAAACTGATGAATTTATGGCTAGAATATTGTACTGTACAAACTATTTCCAAGCCTAATTTTACATGATCTTATCACGAGGGCTTAATAATAATATAAAAAATGTTTTTTTTGCACACCATAGAAGTAGGGAAGTGTTAAGCAAGCATGTCTATCAGTCTCTGGATAAGAGTATCTGCCTAAAGGAACGTAAGTAAGTAAGGCAACCTTGTCTCAAATGGATCAGTAGACTTTTGGAAAGTGGCTGATTTACATTTGATTGTGGTTCTTTAGCCGCCCAAATATCCACCAAACATTTTTTTTGCTTTTGTTTACGATCTATTAATGAATTTTTTAATTAACAATGCTTACTTTTACAGAAAAATTTGCCTCTGCTTCTTCGCTGTTAATTATTTGAAAGTCCTTCTCCTTTCATTTCATAGATTTCATCGTTTCACACTGTATTTTTGTGCCTGTTTGAAGTGCACAGTCCAGGAACTTACTGAATATTATCATGTTTGTCTAACTTAATAAAACAGTTTAAGAAGTGTGCAAGTGTTTGTGAGTGTGTTTAAGACACTCCAAAGAAACATTTTGGGAAACGAACCACTTGTTTGTGTGTTTACGGTTTAGCCCAGTCTGCCAATGCTACCATGCCTAGGTAAAATTGAAACGTTCTGTTAAATCAAGTGATATAAAATGTCAATGTTAATGTAACCAAGCTTGAATGTTCTATAGATGGTGCTAAATAGACCCACGCTTGTGTCTTTGTGCAGGGGAAGGACCCTCTCTACGCTAAGATCAACAAAGAGAAAAAGTGAAGAATCATGGGAACTGCACACAAACTTTAACCAAGCTCTGTGAAGGAGGAAGTCAAACCTTAAATCTGCTTTCAGTGTGTGTTGGTGTGTGCGTATATGGCCAGATGGTTTCAGATATCACCTGTGACGAATCACCAGAGGCTTCATGGCCTTTTATTCACTTCTGAATCAATAAGAATTGCTGACCTCTATCTTCCACCCATCGTTCTTCTTCTCAGGAGGATCCAACCTTCTGATTCTGCCACACTGTGCCCCTGCCCCTCATGAACTGAAAGTAGAAGGATGATGCTAATGATGAAGACATTTTTAAACCCCTATCAGCCTTTGCTTCACGTTTCTTACTCAGTGGGTTACTTTACTCATTCCATCCCTCTCTGCATCAAGTAGTTTAGACATACACATGGAACGATATCTAATGTATATGAGTGCAAACTGATAGGTGATTCATTGGAGTGTATACACACATACACACACACACAAACACACATCAAAGAATTTACTCTACCCTGATCCTGCCAAATCCCAGGCTCCATACTGTCATCGCTCTGTAGTCCAAGCCAGAGCGATCGATTACAGCGTAATCCATTTGGATCCATCTACAGGATTATGTGGTTTATCTAATACAATGTTTGATTTTTCTCCCCCTTCTATTTGGATTTCTGCTGCTAAAGAGCTATGCAGGAACAAAAATTAAGGCTTTCAAGTAGAGATCTTACTCATGGAGTGACTTGACCCCCCCGTCTCTTTCTGAGAAAGACTTCTGGAGAAGCTCATTCAGAAGGAAAGGACCACAATAGATGAAACGAACTTTGCTGAAACAAGCTGATTCAGTGACTGAACAGTTCCTTCACTATAGCTTTTGTACAATACTCATGAGGGGAAAAAATCAAACCCTGACATAAAAAATGGAATTTTTATTTTGTAAGTCAGCAGAGCCCCTGAAGCTGACTCAAGATGTGTTTTAAAGGTAATCATGGCTTTAAGGCATTACTTCACTGGTTTGTCGAAGTCATTTTGTAAATAACAATAATAATGATAACAATAACAGAAGACCACAATAGAGTCCATTATGTCCGTTAAACCTCTGTGCCATAAAATACGCAGGCTTAAATGATACGAGCTTGACATGGAACCCAAGCAATATCTACATGTGTCTGAAATCTTCATGAGTTTTATGTTGCTGTCAGGAAAAAGGTCTGTGCATGTTCTACTTTGTTTTGATCTTAATCAAACGCCTGCTGGAACGAATTAGGTAAGGTATGCAGTTAAAATACATCACGAAATTCAAGTTTCATTGTGACGTAGTTGAACTTAAAATGCTTCATATAATTCATCTTGACTACAGTTTATATAGATAAAATATAATCATAAATAATTAGCCTTGTTTGCAATAAATACATGATATCAGTAAACTAATACAAAGAACAATCTTAATGCTCGTCTAAGGTGGGAAATGTACACACACACACACACTTATATCACAATACAACCTGACTTGACAAGTGTATTGTCAACAAATTAAACCAGAAAAACAACTATATCAAACATACACCTAGAAGTTTCATTAGCTTGGTGGGTATATATAATCTGGAGGGCAGTCTTAATTATTTATTTGGGTATACTAATTATCTATTTTGATAATACCCACATGGTTCTTCCACCAAGACGAAAGTCACATGGCTAGACACCGTCTACAGTAGTTGGAAGAAAATTCCAATACAGAGACTTGAGACTTGTTCCCTGACCCCCACAATATCCTAGACTTGAATCCATGGTGCATTTCTGGCACCACATTGACCAATATATCATGCAGCTGTGGAATACAGGGCACTCGTGATGGCTGCAGATACTTGTAACAACCTACCAGGACCTTAAGTCATTCCCAGCTGTCTAGCAGTTGATTTACTTGGCGCTTACTCTGAATATTAGCTGATGGCTATAATAATGTGACTCGAGATAACAAATAATTGTTTATAATAATAAAAAATTTATCATCTCAGTTAAGGCTGTAAACGTCTATTCAATGTCGGAGTTGCTTAAACTATAAATATGACTGACAGAATCCCAAATAGTATTTGGCTACATTTGTTAATAAACATATTATTATTATTATTATTATTTAATTGAGATCCTTGTACTGCAATCTACTTTTTACCAATTTAAACGATTTGAGCCAAACGTGGTAAACCTAGTTACTACCAGCTAGCTAGCCTGTTTGCTCTTTGCTAAAGTTGTCTAAATAACATGTCAGTTATTAAAATGTAATTTGACATGGATATTTGACACTAGCGTCTAAAACACAACACATGTATTGATAACAAATATATTAGTTCGGAGTTCAAAACAAAAAGTCACAAAAATACCCAGCATGCTACATGCTACATTCAAACTGCATATGTTACACTTCCAGGATGTACACACACACACACACACACACGCAATATTTGGGGTTTCACATGTTAGACTGCTGCTAAAGTCAGGAGGTAACAGCCAACAAGTGAGCTAGATGTCATCGAGCTAACAGCTTTTAAATCTAATTTCAGAGAGTGACACTGTCACAAATCCTGAATTTTTTAGTCTTTATTACGTAACATACTGTTTTGAAAGTACTTGAATTTGCACTTATTTGTAACTTTTTAAATGAGTTTACCTAAAGTAACTTAATGTATTCTGGTTTCCTTCTCATGCAGCCATGCAGGTTGCTCTTTAATTATTGTTACCACACATACCACAGCTACCATAAAATATGCGTGGCCTCATACATTTCCAAACACGTCTGCAAACACACCCACATGCTCACCTACCTACACACACACACATTCATGTGTAAATCAGTCCTGTTCATGCTTTTATCTGAAATCGAACCCAAGCTTGCTAGTACTGCTTGTTTCAGCAATCGGTCGACAGTGCATTCTGATTCACTGTGAGGACTAAAGCTCACTATTTTATGGCCAGAGTCTTTTTTTTATTATTTTGAGTCATGTTGGTCCTTTAAAAACTGATCGGCTTAATTTGGGGATAGAAAAAGAATATTAAGAATGAGATAATCATTTGGATTGAATGTTTTTAGATCTGTTTAACTGTACTACACATGTTTGTTAATGTAAAAGAACATCTTATTTTTATCTCAATGAAAATGGCATTCAGAAGTGGATTTTTTGAGATTTTTGTTTGTTTATTTACATATTCCACCCTGTAATTATGTACCAATAAACACATACCAAAAGTGGCATAGTTCTTTCAATAATTTGTGTTTAATACATTACCTATAGGAATGTTATGATTACAGTGTTTCACAATACTGGGTTAACAATAGTTAAAGGTTAAATTTTTGTCATGTAGAGTCCGGGGGTATTGTGGGTAACAATGTCATTTAAGAACAACTCGAACCCCGACCTGACAGACAGAGTCTGTTTTGTGCTGCATTTGTATTTAATTTTATATACGTTAAATCATGCTTACATTCCCCAGCTGTGTTTCTTCTTGAACATTCATTTATGTCATATACAAAACAAGGTTCAATTAGGTTATGAATGATCACAATTTTCCCCTTTTTTCTTCCATATAATGGCTCATACACATGATAGTATTGAACTCGGCTAAAACGTCTCAATTCAGTCATTTAAAGGGATTTGTATTTATTTTGACAACATGAATACCCTCCACTATTCTGTGATAATGATCAGTGTTATCAGGCCCAAACTAAATAGAAAAGACAAATAATTACCATTTAGCAACTTAAATGAAGCCAACTTAAATGCAAGACCCTCACCGAACCAAACAAACAGGTTTAGTCAGAATTACTTTCACTATTAATGGCCTCATTTATTCCTTTTTGCTCATTCAAGGAGAAAAAAAGATTCAGATTAAAGTCGCTGTTTGGATAAAGTCTAAGATGTACAACTGAATTTGTCTGTTTGGTTTGTGAGAGCCGAACAACGGAATATTCAACAATTTTTTACATTTTCAGTATAGGGCTTTAAGGTTTCATGTTATTTTAACTTTTTTTTACGATACGCCATCAGTAAACCAAACATTGTTTGTTAAACAAGTTAAATGACCTTTCAGAAAATGCTGAAAATTGTAAATTGCCTGTCTATAGTGGGGTTATACTTGTAAAGCGACTTGATGTCTTTGGACCTTTTGTTTGTCATTGCTAATGTTTTTTTTTTTGAGAACTTTACATAGATGTTCATCCACTAAGTTTGCTGGAATGCAACAGATTGTAAAGACGTATCTAACTGCAAGGATGTTCTGTATATAACTAGCAACCGAAGTCACATGAAGAAACAGGCTCTCCTTTTAATGTTCATACAGCACTTCAAGTCACACTGAATCCATCAGTTCAAATGGTAAAGAGCTTTTATACACACTGACCATTGTCAACCTGGAACACCCTACAAGAGCTGCAGTTTTGGAAATGCTTTGACCCAGTTATCAAGTCATCACAATTCGGCCTTTGTCAAACTTGTTCAAATCCTTACACTTGCCCATTTTTCTGCTTCTAACGTATCAACCTTCAGGTTTGTTAACTTGCTGCATATTATATCATGCTGTTATGTCTGGTAGAAGTTATTGTGTACTTGTTAATATTCTACAATTAGAAATGCCTGGTTGATTCTGTAAAAAAACTGGTCCTATGGCGACTTACCTTAATAGTTCCCATTGACAATGTGAACAATATTTACATGCCAAGGTTGACTTAAGAGCCAAACTATGCATACACCTGTAGCTGCACTGGAGCTCATCGTCACACCTGCTAAACCACATTCTTTAAATAAAAGAAAGTGGAGGGGTGATCAATCTCTCGTCATCTTGGGTGGGACTTGCCAGGCGAGACTATGTTCTTGTTAATGATGTCCTTGTGCATGGCTCGTACTTCTTCCTTCTGATATCACAACATTCTCTCGGTGTCACCAGTGTAGTTGGATCGGAAATGTTTTACTGGATATTTCATGCCAGTTGAAGGATCGGGTTGTTTTGTGTTGTTTTTTTTCCTCTTGGATTATAGAAGTAATGGTGCAGAGGTGACTGTGAGGTGTGCAATTTTTCTATTTTTTCAAGTTTGGGAAACTGCTTAACAAAAGATGGAACAGGTAAGACTTTGTGTTAATACACATCTATCTATGGCATTTACAATACATTCATTTACCACTACATGAATAAAGAATGTAACAAAGTTAGGAAGAAGAATATATTTGTACATATTTGGAGTGGTGAAGGTTAAGAACCCGATAGTGATTTCAGCTTTTATGTTGATAATTCAAAGCTCAACTAGGTTTCCACTGTCCCAGAAAGCAGCCCTTTTCTGCTGACACATTTAAGTGAGATTATAATTATCATTTAATCAGTAGATTTTAAAAAGCTACCATACTATGTTTAAAACTGTTGTGAAACTGACATTGGCTTTAATTTTGTAATTCTTGATGAATGTCCAAATCTTTTGCTCTATTATAATTTATTACTTTACACATTCCCGATGTACCATTGCCTGCTTAATGACATATTTTATTGCCCTAAAAGTAGCAAGTTTGTCGGTTCTGCAACTTCAGTCCAACTGGATTACATTCATGTTCTTAGACTAAAGACTTTAGCTGTATCTTGACACACCTCCTTGCTACTGAGCATTATAAGTATTTCCTACGTGCAAAAATGTTAGGCACCAGACTCTGTTGTCCTGTGAACGACGATAGGTCTACAAAGAGATGGTTCGACAGGTTTGATGTTGAAAAACTCCTGTGGCCACAACGAGTCCTGACCTTTACCCACTGAGCAGCACAAAGGAATTTGGAATGACAGTCTGAAGCTTGGCTGCTTTGTCGAATATTGGTCTAAAACTCTTGTTGTATTGGACGGGTACAAATTCCCACTAGTCTTCCCAAAGATGCTGAGACAACTTTATAATAACTGGAATGTCTAACAAAGAAGGTATTTGTCATGTGACAGTTAAAGTATATATGAAAGGTGACTTCCTTCATGAGCTACAAGCTACATGCTCATAATAATGTGATTAAAAATATATTAATCTTATTTTAAAGTTTGAGAGTTTATACATATTTTGGTTGTATTGCTCAGGTACACTTCATAATTAGTCTGTGCAAATCTGGATAAATAAGCAACGTTGTTTAGCAATGTGTAGTGTCGTGGTCTAGATCAAGAACTAGATCATTATGGAACCATTTTTCTTATTTGTATTTATTCTACAGAGTAACGGGGTAAGCATTAAGAACCTGAGGGAAAAGTTTCAGAATGATGAATCCTTGATGTTCCGGACTAAACCCGCCATTCCAGTAAAACCTCAGAATATCCCATCTCCCACAAAAGTCAGCAATCCATTAATTGCTTCTATCAATTCAGCTATGAAGAGCCCCACACATTTAGCGCCTCGTGTGGTCTTCAAAGAGGACAAAAAGAGCCCAACTGAAACTTCACCAAAGAAGATGCAGCCTCAGAACCTAGATAAGAACCAGAAAAAGGAAGGTTACCTCATCAAAGATGCATTGAAAGACAGAATAACACTGGTTCAGTCCAAGATTCCGATCTTAGATGATACCTCCAGAACTGAACCTAACAAAACTTTGGAATCACTGGTCGAATCAGCCACCCCTATCACGATGAATGAAAATGAACAGACAAAAAGCTCAGATTGGACTTCATCAGCTACTTCTATGCTTAATCATTATGATCCTAGCACATCAGTTCTTTCTGTCAAGCCACAAACAAACCTGCCTGCTGCTCCTACAGCTCCTGTTTCATCTGTTCAAGTAAAACCCAGTATCCCATTTACAGACCACATGGTTAATCCGCCTGTGTCCTACAAAGCTCACGTTCCTCCAGTTCAAATGGATCCTAGTATGCCATTTATACCTTCCACAGTGGATCAGCCCACGTCCTCTAGACCTATTCCAGCTGTTCGAGTCGGCCCAAATATCTCCACTCCAGCTATGGTTCCTCGTACAGGTACTGTTTCAGAAGTCCAAACAGTTCCAGAACCTGACATAACTTTACAATTTGGTCAACTCTCGAAGCCAGAAGTTTCAGACGTGCCTACTACAGTGCCAAAAGCAAATAATTACTATCATTGGCTTCCAGATGAACCAGCTCCCTCTTCAGATGTGCTTGATTTTTTTGATGACATTCCACCACCAATTATTCCTGAAGACTTTACAGACTCAGTCAGTCCTGGTTTCAGAAGTCTAGCTCCTTCTTATACTCCTTCCCCTACCCGCACTACATATTCAAACAAACCACTAGAACATTCGGTTACTCCAGATCACTCATTACTTCCTAATGTAAACACTGTTTTTACATACAGTCCTTTACCAACACCTTCAGCTACAGATATGACCCCAGAAAACAAGTTCACAGAATATCCAAAGACAATTGAGCTAACAGAAAGGTTCCCAGCACCACCATCTCCGGCTCTGTCTGCGTTGGCAAGAGCAGAGGAGATGAACCCTGTTAAGCCACGGGATAATCGACTTCTCAATCTGTTGGAAAAAGCCAAGAAAAAGGCAGAAGGCACACCCGAAAGCATGAGCTCAATAGACACAGGACTGCCATTTGCTTTCCGACCTCAGAAAGCTAGTGCAGAACCATCCATACATTTGGAAGCCCCAGAAATCCCAGAATCCTTTGTGGCTCCTCCTGGTTTGCCGTCAGTAGATTATACAGACAAAGAAGATTATAATGCCCTGCCAGCCCTGATTAATGGCCAAGATCACAGTAAGTGCAAGTGTTTTGTTTTATTTTACAGTAGGTGACGCTGTCTTTCAGAGCTTTTCCAAACTTAATTATAAAACTATGAAGCAACTATTTTATATTTTGTATTGTATTTTGACAGCCGTTTAGTAATCATTTTACACTCCGCGAGTCATGTGCTTATTAAACTACTATATGTTTAATGATTATAAGCATAAATTTAGCTTTGAGTACATACATTTAAATTGTAATTGCACCAAGGCTTGATTCCAATAAGAAGTGTGACAGGTCTTTTCTGTGGAGTTTGCATTTCTAGTGTCTAATGTGTTCATTTTTTTTCAATTTTGAGTCCGAATATTGTATGTGCAAGTGAGATGAATGAATTTAGAATACTCTTTTCACCACTGTGTTTTACACACTTGGGACTTTCTTTTAACCCAATCCGTGCAGTGAATCACACATTTACCAACTAGTGAGCACACACTAGGGGCAGTAATGAGCACACATGCCCGGCACAGTGGGCAGCCCTGGAATCCCTAGTCATAGCTTCCAGGAAGCAGTGATGACCTTGGTGCCTTGCTCAAAGATGCTTCAGTCATGACCTGTCGACTCTCGAAAACAAACCGCTGACCTTCCGCTCACAAGCTCAGTTCTCTAATTCAGTTCTCTATATTAAATACTCGAACTGATTAATCATGTGTATTCAGTATTTACCTGCCCTGTCAAGTATGTACCCAAAGTGTGTAAAAAAGCATGTTAAAATTTAACATATGCTTATACTGGCGGCACGGTGGCTAAGTGGTTAGCACTGTCGCTTCACAGCAAGAAGTCACGTTCTTCCTGTGTCAGCGTAGGTTTCCTCCGGCACCTCTGGTTTCCTCCCACAATCCAATAACTTGCACTAGGTTGATCGGAAATGGGTAAAATTGTCCTGTAGTTTCACAAGGTCCCTGTAGGGATACGGGGTTGGAGAAAGACCTGGCAACCTACTCTGTAAAAAAATTAGTGCTGATTAACTCTGCTGATCGGTAGCGGTCCACAGAGTGACCCAAGAGTCGGAAAACTCTAAATACATACATACATGCGAATACTAATAAATGAAGAAATGGAAATGTTAGAGCAAGACAATTAATGAATACATTGTTTTTTTCATTAGATATTTATATATCAGGCCTTTTATCGTAGTATTATTACACAGGTTATGCTTCATACATAGCATATTATCCCCTAAACACAGCACTTTTGCCTGCAATACAGACAAAAAATATATTGTCATGGAAATTGAAACAGTTTGACCAATGATTATATTATTATTTTTTAAACACATACATAGACATTAGCATTTTTATGGTCATGAGTATTGAAATAGTTTGTACTTTATTTATGTAACATTGTTAATGTTATGATCAAGTCATGACAGTAAATGAAATGAAAGGACAAGATGCTTTTGAAACTGTTACTGACTTATTGGGTAGCAAATCAGGCAAATTAAATCTAAAAGCCTTTAAATCACTGCCTGGCCTTTATAGTTTTATTTTTTTCAATAGCATAATTATTTTAAAGCACTCATGATGAAGCATGACACAATGAAACTAATAATGAATAAACATTGCATTTTAAATGTTAGACCTAACTATGAACTTTTTTAACTTTTTCCTCTCTTTAGCGAAAACTTTATCAGTTTTTAATTCTGTTCCAGTGCGGAGCTCAAGATCTCCACCACCACATTTTCCTAAATTGCCACAAGTAGCTGTACCAGACTCTGGTCTCAAACCTGCAGCTCTGATGCCCGCCATTCTACCAGCTCAAACACTGGAAAATAACGGTACTTTTTGGAAATAGACCATTGAGAGCAAGTGATCATGCAAAATGTGGAGTTTTTTTTAATGAGTTGTAATTTGGCTATGGCTAGTGTGCTATAAAATAACAAAGTATTTATAGTCAACCAAGCTGTGTGTATCAGTTAGCAAGAAAAACTGCATCAGTACCAAGAAAGCATAAATTTATAGTGTGTCCCTACTATGTATTCCAGCCTATCAGCTGCTTTCTGAAATATATAATATTTAAGTGGAGAAAAACAATCAACAATATACTGCTCACAAGTTATACCTTAAATGGTCATTTTACCTTAAACGGAAAGCAAAGTTTTGGCAACCGTCCAATCTTGCTTGACAATGTTCATTGTAACTTTAATCTTTGGGGGGTTTTTTTCAGTTTAATTCTCAAGCTTGGGATCTATTTTCTAAACTCAGTTCCTTAGCAATGTTAAAAATAAATGTGTAAAATAATATTCTTATAGGCTGCTAACAAAATAGAGATCATATCAGAACACAGACATGAATGAGATTACAAAAAGACCAGCTCCACAACATTAAAAATGTCAAGCCTCTACATGAGCAGGAATTATTATCCAATCGAGTATCTATGAAAGTGAAACTTTGCTTGTAAACGTCATTTAAGGTCTAACTGGAATTTCAAATTTACACTTTCAAACTCAATACGGTCAATGTATGCAATCCGATGAACCTAAAAATGCCTACAGACTTATTTTACAAACTTACATGTTTACTTAAACGTCTGCAGCAAACATGTATTTAATAATCATTTTAAAATTATTATTTGGTTAGAATATCTTCGTTGCTAGCATTAATTAAAAGTATATGCTTTAATCAATACGTTCATGTGAAAATTGTAATTAGATCAGGCAATATTTTAGGCTATAAGAGCTTCTTCCAAATTATGTAACTCTGAATCATCGAACGTTGTCGTGTAGGATAACCTTCACCACCAAAGAAGCAACGAATACTCTCTCATTACTTAACCAAAGTACCATTCAGATGTAAGGTATCATACGATGCAGAGTATTGTGGTATTAATTACAAACTACTTCTCGTGTGCATAGGATGACGTAAATTGTGTTCATGTAGAGAACTCACATTTCATTTAATTCCATTACAATTTTCCAACCCTTTGTTTCTGACACTATTTGAAATTGATTTTGTGTTATTTTCTTTAACATTGTTCCAGGCTTTGTTATCCCTGCACCACAAGCTTTTACCTTTGATGATTCCAAATTTGAAGATACATCATTTTGGGATTCACAAGCAGAAACTTCAGAGTATGGAAGTCCTGAGATGTCAGTTCATGAGGAAGAATTACCAGAACAGTTCTTTCCTAATGTAGACTCAGCAGATTCTGGGCTACCAAGTACACATTCAGTACCGGACTCTCCTATAAGTGAAAATTCATCTTCTCCAGCTGGGTAAATTTTTACGACGGTTTATAATAGATACTTGCTAAAGTCATTCTTTGCTGTAGACATTCAAATTTGTGTGTGTGTGTGTGTGTGTGTGTGTGTGTGTGTGTGTGTGTGTGTGTGTGTGTGTGTGTGTGTGTGTGTG
>JAOTRQ010054257.1:0-14640 GCA_028565875.1 Hoplisoma paleatum | reverse complement strand
ACTTTCACTATTATGAGCTGTTTTTAGAACAGGCCCGCGGGCGACTCATGAGGTCCTCGCGGGCGACCTGGTGCCCGTGGGCACCACGTTGGTGACCCCTGTTCTAAATTGATATTAATATGACTACTGGTTTAAGATGTTTCTAGCTTTAGTGCAAAAATTGTAACGTTGTTGGTATAAACTCCAATTTCAGAATAGTTGTTGCATTTTGTTAAATGCAATAAAAAGACACATATATAATTATATTCAGTGATCAGCTTTGCTGTGGTTTGTAAATTTAAATACAATTTGAATTGAATGGCTCCCACACAGGCATGTTTAGCACAGCCTTTTAATGGTTGGGGTACTGAGGAAAGTAATCGTTACAGTTTTCTTATTCTTTCTAAATATAAGACTTTTACAGTCTGTGCTCACTTTTGTATGAATCTTTTTTTCATGTTCCACCACACATTTCCAATGAGAGGCAGATCTGGACTGCTGGGAGGCCAATTAAGTACACTCACTGTGTGTCTACAAAGCTTCACTGTTGTGACACATGCAGAATCAGACCTGGCATTGTTATAATGTAAAAACTATGACTGTTGATGATTTCTGTGAAAATGATGCTCTTTTCTTAAAAAAAGGCCTTTCAGAGGATCATCAATTTTTTAAGCCCAAACTTATACTTACATGGCCCTATATGTAAAGCATTGATAATCAACCTTACATTTGTTCGTATGTAGGTGGCGGACTTCATCCACTCTCTACCAGGCTGTGAAGAACAAGCTAAGCAGTTTAGAGATGAGGTGAGCCAAAGTAACACATTATAAGTGCTGAATGCTAATCCAATTTAGCTACTATGTTATTCTTGTTAAGATTTCATGATGATTTCATGTAAGTGCTGGAGCATTTTGTCTTGGTGTATCTGGAGGAGGCATAGTCCAGGGCAGCATAGTCCAGCTGAATTATCTGTTCTGTCATGAATCTAACCATAATATAAAGCATGATGGTAAAATTCTAGTAATCAACAGATAAATATGGTGCATCCATGTGGACACTATGTGTCACACATTATCTGCCAACCGACTAATATAAGGTCACACAGCAAAGTAGAGTACCAACCATTGTCTATGTATCTGAATAGTAGATTTTCTTAACAAACAAGACAATCAATTAATTAGCTACACATCTTGATTCTCAGCTAGTCACTGCTTGTTTATTTTGGCCTTAAGCAACAGAACAGCGTGTGGTGTTCTCAGGTGTTGAGGGATTCTTTGTTCTGCTGTACGTAGAACCTGAAGCCTGTGTGCTAATCTTTTGGGAACAGTAAAGGAAATAAGTCTTACTCTTTCAGAGTTGTGACAGTTTCTAGGCACTAGGTTTTAGAAATGAAAGGTACTGCAAATTCTTTAAAACAAAGAAGTTTAATCCGGGTGGATGAAACTAATCAGAATTAACGAATTACGAGTTACTTGGCAACCTTTCATTTGGCTTAATGTGTAGAAATGTCAATAAATAGCATTTCTTCACCACTCAGGTTACATTTTAAAGTAGTTGGTTCCTTATACTGACATAACACGTTAAGCCATTATTACTGCAGCTAAATGCTTTTTTGATTCGATAAAGGTCTTTCAAACTGCTGTGGAGGAAATTTATCCCCCTCTTCTACTTAATGGTTGTCAGGAAATAAGTGTGTATTGTCAGGCCTAACCACAGAATCTCTACAGGGTTTGTGCAAAGACTTTGAAGACAGAAGAATTAACAGTTTTAGAGTAGCCAAGTCAATCGTTTGACCTTGCATTCATATTTTAAATGTCCTACATCATTTCTGACTGGCCCTATTTGACTAGAAAATGATTTCTGGTATGTTATGGAATACATTGTTCCCCCTCATGACAGCAAATCAAATCCATTTTATCATAGAGCCATTACCACGTGAGACCTTTGCTATAATGTTCTTACTATCATTACAGTTTGTTCAGAAATCTGACAAGCACTGGTATTTTTATCAGTGCTTTTCTGCTCGTTCCAGATTCTGCTTGGTCTGTTTCTTAATGTATTGTCAAAACCACTAATGATATTTGAGATGTAATAAATATGTAATAACTATATGTAATAGTGTATATAAAGTACATATAGATTAGGCACTTTATGATATTGTTTCTGTAAAATGTCAACATAATGTTACACTTCAATTGTGCCAACGATTTACGCACAAAACATACTTCATTTGTATTATATGTTTAAGATTATTTAAAGTACAGTAAACAGTACATTTCAAATTACAGTACATTTCAAAGTCTAATTTGTGTTTTATAGTTTTGACTGGCCCTGTGTTATGATTTTAAGCCTTTGTGATCTAACCTGTTTTGCTGCTTTACTAGCAAATTGATGGCAAAGCGTTCCTGCTCCTGACGCAGCGTGACATTGTGAAGATCATGAGCGTTAAACTCGGCCCTGCTCTCAAAATCTACAACTCCATCTTGATGTTTAAGCACGTCGAAGACAACAAATCAGATAGCAGCAATAACGATACATGAAGCCACATCCATCCCAGACCTTCTTTACCCAAGTGAATTTGAACCCAAATGTCTACTGTATTGATGCATTCCAGCCTCTGACTTCCAGTCATCATCTTCTTAGACTTTAAGGCGCCCTACAGACAGTCTTTTCAGGTTTGACGTCCTTAAACCACTGACTTTCAGGTTGCAGTTTCTGTCGTCCCTTTCAACTTTGCCTTTAAATGTCTCCTAGGGGCATAAAGCCATGTGCCAGTGCTTTTTACCCATAAGCCGAACCTGCCTTCTTTTCCTCCTTTAGATTTCCTGCATATTTATAAACTGACAATCAACCATACCTGTAAAAATAAACGCATCATAGCCAACATTGGCACCAGAGGTTTTCTTGGTAAAGGTGCTAATTACTACAACCATCAAACATCATTTAAAACACCAGACTTATTGTCTGCTAGAATAAGCATGTCTACTTTTAAAAAAAAAAGATCAGGAAAAAAAGTCCTTACCATTGTGCTAACTGCTATTATTTTAATAACTATTTTGAAAACATTCTATCTTGATTTTCTCTGTTACCTGCTGATCATTTACCGTTATTTATTGTGCAAGGAGAAATGTGCAAAGTTGAAGGAAATTAATATATATTTCAAAAAGCCAAAATATTTTTTTTAATATTTTAAAATGTTTATTTTTGTGATGTATTGCGCAGTTTCCCTAAGACGTGAAAAAAAACGTATCGAACTTTAACTCATGGAATATTTAAATGAATAGAAATTGCAATTTAGTTTGAAGTAATTTAAAGTAGCTAGAGTACTTTGAGTGTTATTTCTGTAATAAGTGCATTCTTTTTTTCCTATAAGTAAGCTTGCTTAGGACTATTAGCGTCAATTAAGAATTAGCCATTTACATCAAGTGTTTTATGCTTATCAAAGATGAAATCAGGGAGTTTTTCTGCAAACTATTTAATAAGCTTGTTCCAATGCACACCCATCTAAAACATTTACTATGCTCGTGAGGAAAGGTGTGTTTGCAACAGTTAACTAAAACTTTACTGAAACTTGAGCTCTATGACGTGATGCTTTTAAGTCTTCTTTCATCTAATCTAGGCCAGATCAGACACAAGAATGAGAACGGTTTGTTCTTGTACAATATTTTGCCACGCTAAATGCTACAAGGCACTGGTTCCTCGTCTAGTATCCATTGCTAATTTCATCTTATGTAATCTTGACTTGTACTGTAAATATATGTTTCATCCAGTTTTGTACAACGAATTTTCTCTTTCTACAGGAAAACACATTCATATGCTCAAAACCCAAAATAAACTATACAAATTTCCTTTCATGTCTTTTTATTTTTGCATCCAAATATCATTTAAATCAAATAGCCTTTAATATGTTTTTTTCTGTGAAGAAAGAAAAAGGGTTTATATCCATATGCAGTATAGCTTGTGACATCGTCATTGATATCTAGGTGGTTTTTGCCATATCCTGTCTATGATTTCCATTTGTATCAGTTCAGTGTGAGTCATTTTACTGGAAAAGGCTTTGAGGGTGAGGCACCCAGCGGTGCTGGCTTCTTCTTAATAGCCAAGCAGTCTCTGAGCAGACAAAAGTGATTCTTTTTTACTGGTTTTAACAATCAATATTCAAGTTTGCACAGCCTTCAATTGTTTTTTTTGGTGGGGGGGAACAGTAAATGAAAACTGCATATTCGATGGGTTGTGGATGCCATTTAATTGAGCTTTGATTAATAAAACGTCACTGCTTGAATGTTTGCATTTATAGTGAAATATATTGCTGTAATAGTCTTGTGTAATTATTGTGTATGCCCCCGATATGCCTGTCTGTGTATATATAAGAAAGACTAGCATCTAAAGTCTTCTCTGTACTCACACTTCCAAGTGTTGGAACAAGCTTCCATTGTTTATCCATTATCTGTCTTTTTCTGTCTTCACACAATGACCAAGCACTTAAACTGTCTAACTCACTTCTTTTAACCTGACTCTGATTCTCACAAGATTTTATAAATTAGTATTTTTGAATTGTCTATTTAAACTATAGCACGGTGATCTTTACTTGAGCACTTGTGTCAGCTAAATGCTGAAAATATCTCTGCGTTCACCTAAAGAGATCACAGGATCTTCCAGAACTGGACAGGATTGTCAGTGAGTGTTTGTATAATTTCTTGCACTTGTGACAGCTGAACTAATAACAAAAGTGGTTGATGTGTTGAGAACTCAGTTTTTCTATTTTAAAGAAAATTTATTATGTGCATTTACAGTCGTTTCCCAGAGCATTGTATTATATTAGCATGTAGGGTTAATAAAGAGAGATGATTTAACATGTAGACCTATATCTGATGTTATAGTGAAGCACTGTACATTGTCATTATTGTGTTAGTGTTATTGCTGTGCTAAAGTTGTTCCACTAAGCAAATGACATCTGGTCAGTAAGCATTCTGTGTGCGCCACAGTTTGTTTGGGGAGTGAACTTACAGGGTAACTGATCGAACGTAACGTAATTGTGCACCAATGTGTATGATCGGTGTAGTTTTTGTAACTATTTAAAATCTAAAATTTAAAATCTGTTTGGTACATTTTAATAATTTTTTTGCAGATTTAAATATGGCTAAATTATTTCATGGTAATCGTAACAAAAACCGGCTAAAAGTTAATAGTAATTATTCTATATGGTAGAGGAAGCTCTAATAATAATAAGTTCTAGGGTACAGATTCAGATCTTGCTTGCTTCTGTCCCCCAAGAGAAACTTGTGTGACTGAAAATCTGGATTATATAATAAAAACATGGGTTTGCACGAGGGAAGCATTTTGTCATCATTTTAACCCATGCTAATCCATATTTGTAAATAGAACCAGAAATGTAACAAATTTAGAAAATACAAAGCATGTATTAAATTCTAATGCTTAAAATTTTCTTTTACATGATTTTATTTGTAATATTTTTCAAACGTTATCATGTCCCATTAAATTAATTAGATCTGGATATCGTCATTTTTTATCTCCTTGTATTCATCTATAATGACTAAAATCTTATTCACAGGAATATTTCAACCTTGTATTTAAGATTATGTAGAAGCTTTTTTGCTCACTAGAGGATTTGCACATCTTTAATCAGACGTTTTTTTATTGTTGGGTTTTGTGAGCTTTCTCAGAGAAGATGGCAAGCTAATTTTAACTGTCCTCGGATTGAAGTCAAGGTTTTGACCGACCTGTGTTCTCAGACATTGACAGACTTGCCCCTTATAACCTGTCCAGTGTTCTATTTGCTTTTAAACTGTGCTTGTTCCTGTACTTGGCTGCATCCTTCCATCAACTCTTACTCTGCCTCTGTCACTCAGAAGAACCGATAGTCGGCTACGTGCTTCAACCAGTATGATGTGTTTGCCTGACCTCCCAATGTTATGCCTACAATGATCTTTTTTATAATTAGTTTGGACATTAAAGGCTTGACTAATATATCTAAACAATATATGATATTATATTAATATAGTGATTCTGGGACTTGTTAGTCACAAAATAGATCCCTGGTCTCAAATATATGTTTTTAAGATTTAGGCTTTGTATGGTTTGTATGATTCTATACATCTTCATGTTTATCACATAAGGGAAAGCGTGTGAAAGAGAAATGTACTTTTGTAGAGTTCCATTCATTCTATTAAAATTCCTGTATCCTACTCTCAAAGCTTTTTAATCTTGCCTGCAAAAGTTAGTAAATAAGATTTTATATGTATAAGAAAAGATTAAGCTCTTCATAAACAGTGTGTGCTGGTTATGGGAAATCATCCAAAACATTTGATTGCAGCTTAAAAAATAACTTTATAGTCAGGACTGTGGCAAATAGTAAGTGAGAAGTGAACTTTGGCCTTTGGAAATATACATTTACGATATGTAATGCGGAGATATTCTAGGATTTGTACTACATTGCTCTGTTGGTGGAAGAATAAAAGAAACTATAAGTCGTATACAGTAACTGACTGAAGCAATCTCATCCGTAAATGACATATTTTGATGAACCCAAATTTCAGATAAGTGTTTGGGTTTTTTTTGATAAAAAAACTATTCCAAATCAAGAATCCAGATCATGACCTCTGGCTACACCAGTTTACTTCCATGACATGCAGTCAGGTTAACTAGATATACTGATTTGTGTGTGTCTGTAACCTGACCTGTTCAGTTGTTAGTGTATTCACCCAGTGTGTGTCCTATTGTGACCTTAACAAAGCATTAGGCGATGTTATAAGTAGATAATTGATGGATGGAGTACATATATTTCAATTACAGAATATTATGCAGAAGAATTTGCTCAGCCAAAACCTTTAAAATATTTGGTACATTTTTTTTGCAAATGGGGTTTGGTATTGTTAGTGAAGATGGCTTGTTTTAAATACCGAGATGTGAGCAATTGTACCTTATAGTTTTGCTCCAAAAGTATTTTGAAAAATTACTTTAAAAAAATAATTTACTTTACTTACTAATTACTTAGTAAATGATAGAGTAGTTAAATGATTAAGCAAATTGTCAACATATTTGTCATCACATGTACTGCAATTCCATTTGCTTGTAATAATCGGAAAGTTATTATGTCTTGAGATTATGAAACACACTTGTTCTGTATTGAGTTTTTTGGCACTAGAAGAAGCCATATTTAAATAATTGTTCCTCATAAAAAACATGAGATTTAAAGAGAACATTGGAGTCGTGCTTCCATTTAAAGACTGGGGATGCACTGACCCTCTTTTGTTGTTGCATTAGCCAGAGGACTTTTCTACAGCTTTTATGTGTAAAGCAGACTACCTGCAGATCTTTTTAAAAAGCTGACTGGATTAATCAGCCCCTTCTCTCTTTATAGTGATAGGACGGTATCATAGCAACAAGAGTCGCAAACCTGCGCAGCATCAGCCCCGCGCCATCTCTCTCTCTCTCTCTCTCTCTCTCTCTCTCTCTCTCTCTCTCTCTCTCTCTCTCTCTCTCAAGCCATTCTTACTCTTCCTTCCTCTCTACCTCATGCTCCCCCTTCCCCGACAGCAGTGCTGCAGCTTTCTATTACTCTGTCATATACAGTCAGTTCACTGAATAGTCTTAAGGTTAGAAATAAGAAATATTTAGAAACACTTGTAAAATACGTGATATAAAATCGTGATACAAAAGAGCCATTTGAATTTGGCAACCCAGTCTGGCTATTTGTGAACTCTCGATTTGGACAGGACTGGGCGCAGCTGCTGACGGACTGATGGACAGATAGACGACAGGAATGATGCAGGAAGAGTGCTTGAATAGAGATGCTACACTAGGTAGAAGGAGTGTGTGTTCAGTACATTTCAGCATCCATGCGGAATTACGCGCAGGTTTGCCTTTTTTTCACTGCGCAAAATGATCACCACGACAGAGCCAAACTTTTGTTGGACCCGCGTCTGATTTAAGTATCATGCTGATTATCACCTTCTTTCGGGTGAGTACCCTCGGGTGTATTTTTTTACTATTCTTATATTAGCACATTAAGTCTTTGTTTTGTTCTGTTTGTTCGTGGAGTGCTTTATGTCACGACGCGTTCAGAACAAATGTGATTCTTTCTGTATATATTGTTCACGAGGAACGTTTAGATTCATTCATGAGTAAGATTTATAAATGTTTAAAAGCTACAAGATCGATCATTCTTATATAGTGACTGCAATTTCCTAGCCCATGTGTTCATAACCTGTCCATTTCATCTCTTAAATCCATCCATTTCAAAATTGCAATCACTATCTTGCTATAAGAATGCTTGCTCGTCCATATATATATTTATAATAAGTGTGTGTCAACACCTTTCTTACCTAAAGATCAATAATGTAAGCTTAAATGTTGTTCTGATGTATGTCAGAAATATGAACACACCTCATGTTAGTTGATGCACATGAACACAGTAGGTTGGTTTGTTCTGTTCAGCACAGATACAACCAGATGTTAGCATGTTGACATTTATACACAGCTCTTATCTACAGATATGATTATTACACTACCCTACTGACATTTGCATAATTCCACAAAGTACTTTTGTTTACAGATTACTAAATGCAATAAACCATGCTGGTACATTTCTAGTCCTAAAGCTACAAAAATGCTTGTGAACAGCGAGTGAAGAACCTCCAACATAAAGCACAAACACAGTCCATAATAGAGTAGAAAACATCTCCATGTTATCACTAGAAGAGCTGTGGCAACTTCTCAAATACACATTTACTGCGCTGGCTAACATTTTTTTGAGTAAAGTGGTACTGAGTAGAAGACAAATTGCTTAACGATCACCGTTTGTCATTTTATTGGTACTAAACATGTACAGTATATATTCTGTTGTAACGGATAAAACGCTGTCATTTGCAAAGCAAAATGCATTTTAATAAGCACAAAATATATACACTTACTATGTAAATGTAGACTGTGTCATAAACTTGGAGTATTTTAGTGCCACCATAAAAAATGTTAGTTGTTAGACGACATTAGGGTGAAATACTGTACGTACCTGCTGTCGGTCAGGTTTTAAGGAAATACTTGTGAAAAAGATTTGAAATATAACTTTGCTTGGTACTGGGCCACAAAAAGTGGCTAAAAACATACTGAGGTACCCCAGCTAACAAAATATTGTTTTACAAACATTCCTAAAATATTCCATTTTGCTTGTAGTAACATTATATTGTCCATCCCTCACTGAAAGTTATGAAAGGTTTAGTTAATGTAAGATTTTAGGAATGTTTTGTTTTCTCTTGATGTTCAAATTTGGCTGTGTAAATGCTTATTTAAATGTGCCTTCAATGTTATTTTGTACAGTTTTTATATATATAGTTAACAAAAGTTAGAAGAACATTCATATAATGTTTTACTTAAATAAACATTTTAGACTAACTTTTGTATTAAGGTTACGTAACATTTATTGAAATTATTATTGAAAGTTACATTTCCTCCTGTATGAACAGGGAGGGACAGTGTAGCCTAGTGGGTAGAGCATTGGGCTGTGAACCCAAAGGTTGGGGAACCCAAAGGTTGAGCAAGACCCTTAACCCTGTCTGCTTCAGGGGCGCCGTACTGCGGCTGACCCTGCGCTCTGACCCCAAACTTCCAGACAAGTTGGGATATGCGAAGAGAAACATTTCGTTGTACTGTACATCTGTATATGTGTAATGACAAATAAAATTTGAATTTGAATTTGAACAAGATGCAAAGAAATAATGTATCTATAATACTGTATGATGCTTTTCTACAGTCAATGTGATCAAAGTAATTCAAATGACTAGTTCCAAGTCCCAGCATTTAAAAAAAAACATACATTGATAATGAAGTGCAAGTAAAGTTCTGGATAAGCATCTGCCAAAATGGCTAAAAAGTGAATGGAGCTTTGGATGAAAGCATCTGCTAAAGAATATTGTAATAGTAAGTAAATATAAAACTACTGAGTGTTTCACTAAGTATGAGTGATAATCTATTGCAGCGGTCATTTATAATTTATGCTTTTTTAGGACATGTTTACTTTACCCTATTGTAAGCTGAGAAATACAAAGGGATTGTAAATTTGATTGGAATTTAACAAAAAGCTTCTTGGCAATAGTAACAGATTCCTAAACCCATGAAGTTGATCTACAGGCCAGTGCTGATGGACTGTATTTCTTTTATGTTGTAAGAGTTATGGTACAGTACTATTTTTCACTTCCCTATTTTACACTCTGACAAAAGAAAACATTCGTCTGTCATTCTTTTGATGATTGAAATGGTGATGTGTGTTACAGTAATTTTTTATTCAGGGTTTTGAACTGATCTTTGTATTTACTATTCCTGTGAGTTTCATGGTGGCCATGTAAGTAGCACAGTTGAACTGGAGATTAAATTGCTTATGGCTGTGTTTGATGTAAACTTGTGAAATGGTGAGTCTTGAGTAAACAGTAATAATCTGTGCTTTCATGTAAACAAATGTGTTAAACATGATATTCTTATAATCTACATCAGGTAACATGCATTATGCTGTTATGTTACATTATATACATATATATGTTATGTTATATTATATATTATGTTACATGATTTTAGGTTGTCAGTAAACTATTCTTAATTGTAACTGTTATAGGAATAGAAAATAATTTGTAGTTTTTATACATAAGAACTAAAATAAGTAACAGTAAATGGCTTATTGTCTTCTGCTATGTCAGTGACTTTCTGTTTCAGAACACTCAAAACATAAACTTTATTGAGTCCTTTTTCAACCAATATAATAAAATCATAATACCTCATTTTTCTGCATTGAATGTGAGTTTCTCTATTAAAGTATGAACATTAACTTTTTAGATATTTATATAGAGGTAACAGAAATGAACTGAAACCATTTTACAAATACACATTTGAGACTCAATTTAAAAACAATTCTTCCTGTCCCAGAGAAATAAAACAACTTCAATTTAGTGTTTTTAGTTTGGGGTTAAAAGTTTATAACTTTTATAAGTACAAAGGTATGCTGAAAGATACATGCACATTTGGGGCAAAATTTATCATGGGATGAATTTTTTAGTGAATGTTAAGCTACAGTCTGCATGTGTTAAATTCTTGACTATATATATATATATATATTACATAATGTTTTATATTTCTTTCCAGACCTGTTACCCATTAAAAGCTGAATAAGTGACAATAGAGAATCTGAACTGCTGAGCAAAACATCATGCAAAAATCCATATGATCCCAAACAATTACAGACTGTGTGTCGCTATTCAGTTTAAAAGGAGCAAATATTAGGTTAATTAGTTCAAATTAAACATCATATCCCTTTACTGTTTTAATTAAATGCAGATTAAAATTAATTAATACATTATTACAGTCTACTTTCATTTACATTCTGATTGCACTGAAATGTTTGTAATTGTGTGTCAGGATAATGACTATGAATATTTAAATGCATTATAGCACTGTAAATGACATTGTAGCAAAACTAGCTGCTCTACTTTCCTCATGGGTGCGGAATGAGTATTTTCTGAACATGTACAGTGTAGGTAATTGTTAGTTTAATAATCATGTTCTTTACTGGAGGCATATTTTATTGCTCATTAAACGATACACAGGCTCATCACTGGACCACATGGAGCTGTCTTGGTTTTAAAGTACTCATAGATTATATGAATTGCATATTGAATGTTTTACTCCAGCCTTTAGCACAGTTGGTGCTATAAAACCATCCATATGCTTATAAAAGGGGTTGTGAGCTTTTTAAACATATTGCCTGTTCAAATACTGCTTATCATGTTTTCAAGTCAAGACAAACACATAGAAATGATGTCACGTATTTGTTTGGGGTTTTATGGGAAGTATCAAATCCTAGACTTACCGATGAGTGCATCCATTATAATTAATGGACCACATGGGAATGTTTTGACTGTGCCGTTGTAGATTTTGTGGGCTGTAATTGTAGTCAATTTCAGGCAGAAACACACCATTAGCAGCTGCTCATATAGTTCTGGTCTAGTCTATTCTATTGCATCACATATATTTATGTTTACTTGCCTTTTCCTCTATACGAGCCATTATCTGGCATATATTTCTGCCACTGACAACATTGCTGAATGCCAGCTCATGTGTCACTCTCTCAAATGCTTCTAGTCACTGCACAGCTGATCTTCTTGTTTACCTTGTCAGCTGCTGTTTGCTTTGATGTGGTCTGGATTAAGACAAAAATCTTAGTCTTTAAGCAATGTCATTTATAGCTCATATGCCATTATAGAGTAATCAATAAAAAGTAATAAAGTGCAGAATTTTCACTATGGAAACACCAAATAACTGCAAATATGAATTGAATAAATCTTCCTGGAGTCGAAACGAATCTGAATAATGAAGGGAGTGAATGATTGTTTGGCTGCTTCTGTATTTTAGGGGTTACTACAACAAATTTGTTCTGCATACTTGAATTGGCATGGTTTTCATGCCAGATGCCCTTACTGACGCAAACCTTCTATTTTTATCTTGGGACTGGCACTGAGAGTGAACTGACAAGTGCGGTCTTGGGCATTCAGACATTAGCCAGTCATGTCTGTGCAGGTACACAACCAGTTGATTTAAATCCTGTTTCTTAGTAGCAGTGAGTTAAGCTACTTTTACTTTTAGTGCATCTGTCTAAAACTAAATATATACAGATCATTTTAAATAGTTGATTGAACTACATTGATTTAATTTGAACTACTTAATTTACAGAATACAGTATAAAAAGTATTACGCACGTTCACTTGGGGGTTGGTAGTGCGGGGGCCTATCCTGACTTCTTAATGGTGATATGGCACACCAAAACATCCTGGGTACATACACACTAACTGCAAGTAGCTGCAGTAACTGCTACATGAATGGCCGATTAAATGAGCATAGGGTATATTTTCTAAAAATTTAATATCAAATAAAAAAATATTCCAACGTTAATACATAATATTGATCAATATAATCTTAAAACCTGCTTACCCTAAAACCTGCTGCTAGTCTACATGACATCAATCTATTACAACATAAATACATTACTATTATCAACCTTCAATTCAATGTTACCTGTGATGTGTTATATAAGACCTATAAGAGATGTGTTGTAGGTGTGCTGTAATCAGGATAAAGAAATCAAAATGCATTAGTACCGTTTAGTGCACCAAAAGAGGAAGCGTTAAATATTTTTTAAATTCTGTTACTGTGCCGAGGTTTTAAACTTGTGCGAACCATTTTTACCAGATTTTATGGCCACATCCCATACGCACGCATCACTCTTGGTCAAGAAGAACAGCAAAGGTCAACTGTAAAATACAAACAGACCTCTAGAGTTTTGGAAACAGTTATAAGTATTAATGAATAAAACCAGGAATAGTTTGGTCTGGTGTGCGGACGACTGCTGATCAGATCATTAGCATGACATGGGCACACTCGTACTGATGTGTAACTTGTAATGTTGACTGTGTGACTGGCATTATAGATTCACAGAAATACAAGGGGGAATGTTATACCTTCTGTGGTGAAATTGAACCTTGTTGATAATTAGATCTTCCAGCAAGACTGTGATCTAAAGCACATTTCCCAGTCAACCAAAGCTGATTAAAGAATCAGTCCTCGAATATCCTAAAGTGGCCTTCTCAGATTTAAATCTATCAGTCGCGAGTGGGATGAATGCAGTTGCAACACACACAAAATCTGAATGAATTTTTACAAGGGAATTGGGGAGGATTATACAAAAGAGGTGTAAAAAGCTTGTTATCACTACCTGATTAGAGGTGTTCAAGCCAAAATGATATTCCACCAAGTGCAGGGGGGGTGGGGGTTAGGTAATGGTACACGTGGACATCGTTCAAGAAAAGTTATTGTTCCTCAACTTAAGATAATGTTATCCAAACTGCTTGCATGCACATTTCTTCACTGTTTATTAGACTTTTGTTGTTTGGGGGATCTTGGAGAACACTCAAATAGGCTTATGAGACATGTGATTATGTGAAATTGTAGAATCATTTTTATATTCTTAATAAGTACAGTTCATTACAGTGCAGACCATTTTTAAAGAACATTCATATATTTAATGTATTTTTCATGTATTCACCACAACAAACTTTGAGCTGAATATGATTAAATATTTCAGATTGCAATTGTAGGACAAGTCTATTGACTTTTGTATTTGGATCTCATATTGTATTTCATCTTGACTTTTTATCTGTAGAAGGACAAAGATTTTGGGAACACTGCACTGTGGCAGTAGATGCATCAACACAAATTAAGAAAAATGCCTACTGTATTCCCAGAAGGGTGTAATCCAGTACTGCTCGTGCATCTAATCATGCTGGTTTAAGATTAATGAAGCAGTTATTGGGAATCATTATATAGTTTTCCTTTAAGAATGTTTTAAATAAATAATGTAATTGTTAGTTATTAATAATTTGTTATGAGTTTGATTGCCATATTTTACACTTTGGTGTCATTGATGACAGAACTAGTAGTTACTCATTACTAGGGCTGACCGCGATTAATTGGTCGACCAAAAAAATTACTAGTCGGACAAATTCCATTGGTCGACTAGTCGCAGGGTGAAAAAAAGCTGCGTTTCGTCAAAGGACTTCTGGGACTTTTAATTTGAACGGCGTCACAAAGGAAGACGTGACACTC
>JAOTRQ010054249.1:0-14648 GCA_028565875.1 Hoplisoma paleatum | reverse complement strand
CGGACGGAAAACTCTGCTCCAAACATTAACGTCCTACCCCAGGAACTGGGAAAATGGACGATAAACGAATAGATAGAGAGAGATTGTAGGTGTTGAACTAAATGACCTCCACTCTCATGTTCATTTACCAATGTAAAATGATCAACACAGAGCTATAACATGGTTTTTAATATTTTAGTAGCAAGTAAAATCTACATTTTATAGTATGTAACGTACGGTCTGTTGGGCAGACACTTATCTACGAGGTTGGAGCATAAAATATCGACCCGACACAAAATTTCCCATAACCCGCTTGCTCTGCTCACATCTCTGCCAGATCACTGAAGCAACAACGACACTCGTATCAAGTTCAGGACGTGGGAGCTTTCTTGTTTCTCCAAACAGCAGGAATGATTCGCCTTACTTTCAAACTGCTATTCTTGCCAACAGCAACATGTTTTGCTGAAATCAGATTTAAGTGGCCCTATTCTTTAAATAAAAACATATGCCAGAAGCCGGAAAACGACTTCATGACTTTATGACTTTCTGAACATAATGCCAACATAGATCTTTAACACGTGAGACTAAAAACTGCTGAACATATACACGCCACGTTGCTCAAAATATTGAACTCATCGATTTTTACACCGGCTATAAATATACGAAGCTGGAAATAATCCCAAACACACAAAAATATGGGCTTATTTTATTACTTGCATATTTATGATTCACTACATTAAAAAGTCAAACTTATTTTAGTACCTGCAATTGTACATTATTAACTTGCTTACTGTTACAGCCAGTGTAAACTAGTATAATAAGACGTTGGCATCGGTACATTGGCTATAAAAGCTTCAACTTTTGGAGGAAAACTTTCCTAACGATTATAAAGTGTGTCTTTGTGAATTTGCATAACAGCCGAACATTTTATTTCTTTTTTTATTTGCCATAGCAGATCATGATTCGTGTCATTGATTCAGCATAGGTTGATGCTTGATGCATACCTGATCAATCTCTTCCAATTTATCTAGGCTTGTAATCGGCACTACAATTCACTGGATTTGGCCTTCAAGTAGGTACCTAAAGGAAAATTCAGTGTCTCTAATTACCCTGCATACCAAAAAGAACCAGGACCTTGTCTTTCCCACGTATCCAACCTTTAGGGACACACTATACTGTTTTCTGGCCTCACACTAAACCATAGTGCTCTAAATCTAAATCTAATTAATATAGCCGGACTGTTATACAATTATAACGATTACCTATAGAGGCTGCATTACAATGCAGATAAAGTTTAGATGTTGTAGTTGTTGGGCTTATATGAACATAACTTAAATTTAAACATAACTAAATGTAAAAACAGCCAGTAATCTGGTTACATTTGTGACGTAGAGTATTTACTCATTACACAATGTTCATTATAATACGAGGTTATATCACGCACATTCATAGACTTTAATGTCTTAGAATGTTGAGAGGTGACATTGCTACCCACTAAGCCACTGTGCCTCCTCACATATCTAAGAGTAACTTTAAAATAACAATTTGCATTGTGTTGTGGTTGTAACCAAACCTGTATACACCAAGTCTGACTTCATTAATAATCAACTTACATATTCAATATTAATAATGTAGGAGTAACAGACTTATGGTATGGTGTGGCTTTGATAAGATCTTTAAATACACTGAAAAACTGAAAACATGTTTGTATTACTCAGCTGAAAATCAATATATGTTTTTTATGACCTATGATCCAATGCTGACACCAGAGTCATGAAAAATATGTTTTAATATGTATTTCACTTTAGCTTCATATTAGTCTTAAGACTACAGACTAGATCTATAAACCCAATCTGATGTACTAAAGTGTACCTTCTATCTACAAATGTGTGCTTTCTCTTCCCAACACTTAGCATTTATGGGGACCACCCCATCTGCTAACAGGCGCCAAGACTATTCACTTAGCCTTGTATAACACACCAAGTCTAGCATATCTTCATTAGTTAACTAGTTAAATAATTACTGTTTCAACAGGCCAGTAGACCGACTTGTTGGGGGCCGGGGCATGAAGGGCCGGGGCATGAAGGCTTCACACGGGCCCATGGCCAAAACTAAAAAATTAATAGGGCTCATCTTTCTGACCTCCCAACCCCAAAAACTAATAGTTATATATATTTCAATTTGAATCGCTAGTGCCATGCTTTTAGGAATTAGAAGTTAATTTAGGAATGATACAAAATGTCCAGGTTCTGGTTTAGTAATTACAAGGTCGCAGGTTCAAACCCATCCACTTCCAGAGCGAGACCCTTAACCCATAACTGCTCAAACTGTACAGTGTAATTTTAATGTGAGTGAGTTTGGATATAAACACCCACTAAGTACCTAAAACATATATGTATTTCATTGTTTAATTCTTTCTTTAAAAAAGCATTTCGGTTTTAATTATGGGTAAAATAAAAATATAAAGAATTTCCTTCATTAGTAGACTAACAATAAACCAGAACTAACTTGTTTTTTTACGGACCAACTTGAAGCTATTTTATTCTACAATGCAAACTCGAAAAACTCGTTGTCCTTTGCTCGGCACTCAACCCCGGAGCTCTGAACCCAGCATGCACACATTGTGTCCTTGTTCTTCTGTATTTATAACTGCTTAAAGCATTTTACATTTACATTAACCTACAATAACCCACTTAGTACGGTGTGGCTTTGATGAGCAGATCTTAAAACTTAGTGTTAAAACTAAACACTAAGCTGAAGATGTACAGTTTCAAGATACATAAAAATGTGTTTAGGAAATTATTTATAAAACAAATACAAACACTTAAAACTATACAGTAAAAATCTATCAAGCTTTTAATACCGGCCAATCTTGGCTCCAAATAAACTTATCTGACCTGATCTTACAAAGTGTTCATTTATTTAGTTTCGTTTAGCTTCATATTAGTCTTTAATCGCTAAAACTACAGACCAACTCAACTGTAATTCTAAGTAAAAACCTAGAAATGTGTGTAGCCTTTGCTCTTCTCACCACTGTCTTTATTTAGAGCTAACGTTTTGAGAACACTTCAGCACGTGTTGCCAAACATAAACCCGAAAGCCACAGATGTGTTAATGTGTTATATTCAGTTCTGTCGAAATTGTTTACACATTTTAATTACTGTCAGGCAAGATTCGTCATTTGAACATACTAGCATAGATGATATCAGGAAGCCAGATTTATATGTTATTAACATTAAACGTATGTACCCACCAATATATGACCCTATGTATATAGAAACTTGACCATGATTTTAAACATGTGACTGTAAA
Source organism: Hoplisoma paleatum (assembly GCA_028565875.1). Lineage (NCBI taxonomy): Eukaryota > Metazoa > Chordata > Actinopteri > Siluriformes > Callichthyidae > Hoplisoma > Hoplisoma paleatum. The sequence goes on along the minus strand of JAOTRQ010054249.1, from coordinate 11,357 downwards.
AACTTCTACTTTTGGGGGAAACATTGGGAAATTTTGTGAATTCTGTCTCTGTCTTTGTAATATGTCAAAACCCTGATATTCATGGGCGAGGTTGAGATCAGGGATTTGAATGGGCCACTCGTTATATAATGTCAGAAGGTAGTGAAACTGTTACAACATAATGACAACCAAAAGTATACATTGGTATAAAGCATCTTATTATACAGTATATGCTTATATAATAAACACTGAAACTCCTAAACTTTATCATTATTGAATGTCTCAGTATGTTTGACCACGCAGTATAATTCAACAAGGTAAAATGCATTAACTTTTTAATTCGCTGCAAAACTTTAGTTTTACTTAACTAGGGGGTCTTGAATTTGGCACCTAGGTGAGGTACTTACAACTTATGACTTTACACAACCTTAGAACTTACAGTCATTTGCGAATAGTAATAATTTGAATTGTAATTAACTGTATAGCCAATGTAAATTTGATGGGAGGGAAACAACTGTGCTTATTTTTTTACTTTTGCCTGAACTACTTACTACTTAATATGTATCTACTTGTATTGAATATCAACAACTGACGATTTCAAAGGTGAATCTTCAAACTATTAACAGTCAGTTTAGTACCTAACATATGATGATTATGAAAGATATATTTACATTACATTTAGCAGATCCAAAGTGAGAACAATTTGAGCAATTGTGAGTTAAAAGCTTCACACAATCGGCCCACTTGGCCAACTTGGTGATGGGGCTTGAACAAGCGATCTTCTGATCTCTAGTTTACCTTAGTACCTTAGTAATCACTAAGCCATCACTGCCCTTGACTTGACTTGTTCTTGGCAATATAGGTTTTATAGATATTAAAAGATCTTCAGAGTCAGGACACTGAAGTACTCATAAAATCCAGAATAATAAAGGTGTTAAGTACTAGAATAAGTACTGAATTCCAGAGACTCGAACTCACCACGATGTTCCCCTTGGCCTCACACTCAGCCCCGGATCCCTGAATCACACTATCAAGGACCTGTACGTCTCCATTAGGTCCGTTGGAACAGTTGCGTCTTCCCTGTCGTATGACCTCCTCGATCTCTGCGACCCTGAACGCGCACAGCGCCGACCTCCGGTTCGATTTGGCGAACACACCGAACAGGTAGGGTTCGGCAAGTGCGCGACCCTGGACGTCGATATCGGCGTTGAAGACCGACACCAGCCGGTTGTAGATGTTCCCACTGGCCCCGCATTGTAAACCCATCTGGATGTAGGACTCGGTCAGTTTGCGTCCCTCTGAGGCTTGGCGTCGCGGTGCGTCCGTATCCAGACAGATGCGCGCCAGGATGCTGTTCGGCTGACTCTCCTTCAGTCCGCTGTTCGCGTCGTTATTCATGGCGATGTACGAGTAGGACTTGTGCGCAAAAGCCTGCACGAAGTTTAACTTGTGCTTGGGTTTGACTTCTTGCTTGATCTTGAAGACGTTGTCCTCGGACGGGTTGATGTCGTAGGTGAACAAGCGTGCGAGGTCCTTGATGTTCAGGGAACGGATCGCAATCTCGGGGGTGTTCTCGAAGCGTAAATCTTCTTTACTGTGGTTCTTTGGGAAGTATTCGGTTCCCAGACCCGTATAAGTGGCGGCCACGAGAAGTCTCGGGGTCCCACCTTGGCTGCGGAATACAAGTCCGACTGTGCTGGCGTTGGGATGGTTGGCGACGATGTTCAGCATACTTGGGAACACTGTGGCGTTCGGAATCGGGAACTCGACCGCGATGAGGGACACGTTATCCATCCGTCGGAGCTCGCAGAACCCCTGGTAGACCGACCCGCACGCCACGATGACTCCTTGCTCTCTATCCAGTGCGAGCAACTTGTTATGGTTATCCGTTAAGGACCTGGCGTGTTCGCAAAGCGCGTGTGGGAGCTGCGGCGCATGGCACAGGACGTTATCCCGGACCGGACCTGTGCTGTTCGATACCTCCGTGGCGAGACTCCCGTTCAGCTGGTAAATGTTATTCACGGCTGCCAGGTAGACCCGTCGGGACACTTCATCCACCACGAAGTTATTGGTCTCGCTGGGGGACTTGAAAGTCTGTTGGATGTGGAGCGCGCACACGCACACGCAGCGCGCCGCCACCACAGCGAGCACCAGCAGCAACATTCTTCTTTCTGGCCGGCTTCCGCGGCTTGTGGACCGACAGGAGCATTGAGCAAGAAGATGAAGTAAAAAAAAACGCCAGACGAGGATTCGAACCCTCTCTCACTAAAACTATCCGGGAGGAAAAGCCGCTTCCTGCCGAGCGCGCAAACCCGGAGTGACGCGATAAGGAGTTGCGCTTCCTTTACGCGGTGAAGGGGGGGTGTGAGGGGTGGTGGTGAGGGGTGTGGAGCGCAGTAATCCACCCCCTGTTCTCTATTCTCCAGAACATCAGAATATATGCCAGGTCCAGGTCACATTTATTTCCAACTCTATTGCCCACTGACAGTTCAGAATCAGTTCCAGAAAAAACTACTTTAAAAAATGTCCAACTCAATAATTTTAAAGTATTATTTTGGACTAGCTCAGGGGTCACCAGCCTTTTTAAAACTGAGAGCTACTTTTTGGGTACCAACTAATGTTAACTAATGCCAACTAATGAAATGTTACTGTTAATAATGAATGATATTCATGTATGTGAAGATGCTGATCATGTAAATTATTCTCACAATCATTTTCAACAATAATTTAACAAAGTAGGAAACAAATAAATATCAGTATGCAAAATATGCAGCTATTTTTAGAACAGGCCTGCGGGCGACTCATGAGGTCCTTTCGGGCGACCATGCGGGCACCACGTTGGTGACCCTTGGTCTGGAGACTGTTGGGGTCCTGAGCAAAACTATGATCACCAATATGTAATAAATAATTTGACACCCCTGAAAAATATATGAAAACCAAAGGTTTTTTTATTCCAAATTTTCGCATTTCAAACCATACAAACAAATGTTTAATACTGTTATATAATTTGATACATTTAATGATATATATTATAATATTGTATAATAAAGAGTAAACAATAAAGAACAATACACTTACTTTGACATTTTTAGCATCTAGCGGACGCCTTCATCCAAAGTGACTTACAATACATATTACACTGGAACACCAATTTGAGTAACTGAGCTTTGCTCAAAGGCCCAACAGTGCAGTAACGGTTCTGGATCAATAAAATGACAATGGGCTGTGAGCCCCCCTCCCACCACCACTACCAGAACTGCCACTGCAACTGTGGCAACTTGGTTAGGATAAACTCTTGGTCAAGATAAGTCGTCACTGCCTCTAAAAGCAAAAAGAATAATATCAAATTTCTTTGTTTGTAAATAACACACATTATAAAGCACTGGTTCAAATTAATCAATGCAAAAACCTTGACTAGATTGTGTACAAATAAACAATTGTTCACATCACATAAATAAGAGACTCTCCAGGACCAAACCACTTGGAGGTCGCACAGGCTACCAAGCCTTTTTAAGGGTTAATTATATATAGGCTGATATATACTTCCATGTCGATGCAAAACAATACAGTTTTTCTTTTACAGTTCTTCGTTGAGGTCATATGCACCAGGGAAGTAATTCACTGCCACAACACTAGATGGTGGTAAGTTTCTTAGAATTCTGTCACGTTTGTGTTTATCCTTGGGTATTCTGATGAGCAAGAATGGTTAGCTAAATGATATCGAACAATGAATCGGAAATATCAAGGCACTGCCATTGTTTATTTTGACTACTCCTCGTGGTCTGCATTGCTTTGACGTATAGTTTTTGTAGACATTTTTTGAGGTGCATGCTGGGCTACACAGAGGTTCTACAGAGGGTATAAATGAGGTATAAATCTGCCTTAATCACTTTCTTTAGTTTCTCCATTTCGTGATATTGATTTAACACAGTTAAACTATTCAGCTGAATTTCCTTGAATTTTCACCAGTAGGTGTCAATATTGTACTTTATCTGACAGGGTTTTGCACTATAGCAACTGATACATTTTTGAGACATTTTGGTAAAACCAGCTTTCTGGCTCTGAGTCTTTTGGGGCCCCTAGTGGCTCGGTGCCCCAAGCAATTTCCTCCCTTGCCTGTTCACATGCTGTGCCCCTGCACACATAAATATTAACAAAACAATTTTTTAATGTGTACGCGTTTAATTAAATTGGGGATCAGATGTGGACACCAGCTCTAAAGTATCAAGGTTAATTGTCCTAATATGGGACACGTAAACTTCAGTGTGTGGTTCTGCCCCAAACTAATGAATGTAAGGGAAATTATTAACAAATCAAAGCTCTAAACAAAACCTAATATGTGTACAGTCATATATCAGAGAGGAGTCATCAAACAGGAAGCACCTTGAGTGACCACTCAGAGGTCAGTGACGCAGAGTTTAAGCAAATTGAACTCAAGGTTTTAAATTAATTATCAATAAAATTAAGTCATTTTTATTTAATTATGTTGATAAAGTATTTATTCATGACATAGTATAACATGTTTGCTGTGTATATCCTCTATAATTTGCTATTGTCCCACTGTGGGACATGTGGTGACGGCTTCATAACATACTATCTCCTACAATCTATAAATTATTAATAATCTATAAGATGTATGTTTCGAAAAAAGTCTTACATCAACTTCCTTGAGACTTTTTGTTATATTCAATAATGTATTGTAGGTGGCATAAGTCAAGTCAAGTCAGCGCTTTTTACATTAGTCATTGTCTTACGGAAACTTTCCAAAATACAGCACCAACAGATACAGAAATCTGTGTTGAGCAAGCCGAGAACGATTGTGGCAAGAAAAAACTCCCTGTAAATGACAGGAAGAAACCTTGAGAGCCCATCCTTATTGGGTTAACATGACAAAGACACAAGAGACAAGAAGAGTGAAAGTAGTAAAAGAAGCATAAAAAGCATGACTTTAAATCAGCAGAGTGAGGCAGCAATGGCCGGAGCTATAGTGGTACATAGGCCTCCAAGTCTTTACTTCAGGTCTAGTCTTGTTCATAATTTCAGGATTATGGACTATGGGGAGTTGGGGGGGGGTGATTCGATTTGCCTGTTGGTGCTCAAGTTCCTATCTCATCCAACTTAAGTGTAAGAGGAACATCATAACAGTCAGTTAGATAGTGGAGATAATGGAGAAAGCCTTCACAATGACCCACATTATAAAACAAACTGTCCTACATTAGAAAGATATAACCTGCACCTGATAATATGAAACAAAGAGCACAAATGAGTGTATTATATTTCTGAACACTTTAGCTCAATATTTTCTCTCTTGGTTTGATTAGGGCAAAGCGTAATGGATTCAAAACTATAAGAGTGATTTACGGTCGATAACGTTCTCCACTTTCCCAATTTTGTCTTGGAAGTTTCTCTCACTTTGTTAGCCGCTTATCCAATCCGAGACACAGATGGCGATGGAACCTTTCCCAGCTTTTTCAGTAGGTGCAAGTCACACAGGGACCACCCTGGGACCGCCACAACTTTTTGTCATGAGGTGACAGCGTTATCCATTTAGTCACTACGCCAATATTGGATAAGAAATGATCCCCTATGAGTTTAGGCTTTGTCTTGGTGTCTCGTGATGATAATGTTTTATCATTTTGGTTACATTCAGGGGGTGGGAAATGCTTATCTCATTAAAACACAAGATTATAGCATATACAGTCATAGATAATTTTGTATCTTCAATTAATTTATTGGACTGTGTGAGGAAACCGGAGCACCCAGAGTAAATCCAGGCTAACCTGCAAACTCCACACACAAAGGATCTGGACAATCTGACCCAGGGATCGAACCCATTACTGTCTTGCACCGTGGCGACAATGCTATGCACTTAGCCACCATGTCGCCCAGATGGAGAACTTAATGGTTAATAGGTGATATATTATCATCTCAGAGTTGCCAATGGATTGAGAAAATACAAGCTCCATGTTGAAACATAAATAGTATGTTGATAAAAAATTACCAAAAAAAATAATCTGGGCTACATAAAATAATAGATAACAACAAATCCCAGTAGTGTTGCTAATGGAATGTAGCACAAATAAATCTCCAGCGTAATGTAGGGGCATTAATGACAGAGAAAGATGGTACCCTTTAGGAATTCTGCTTTATACTCCCAAATGCATGACCTCAAAATAACCATGGAAAAGAATTAGCCGCCATGTTTGGTCAATGTCCTATATGAATAAAATAGACTATGTTTTCATAAAAATTCATCTCCAAAAGAAGCTCTGTGTTTTCATGCTATATACCATAGCTTCTATTATTTATATATAAGCAAGTTGTCAAATTCTTCTAAAACTTCTAAAATCACTTAACAAAGCTTTGTCAGATGAGTGCAATCGGGTCTGTGATAATAATCAATACACCTGGACTATCCAAGAGTCTATTTAAGACTCATACAAGACCCAATTTCGCAACTTCCAAGAGTGCGTGATGGTCGTCCTTCTGTGCTACAGTGGATCGTAAGCCATGTTGTTGATTTTGTAGAGTTTTTATTTATTCGGGTTTGGAACCAGCATTACAGCACACATGCTTGTGCTCTGGAAGACACTGGAAGCTTCACCTGGAAGCTCAGACTAAAGAACCATAACATAAAGTAAAAGTTACTGGATCTAGTATTTATTTTATGGTTCCTATATGTAGTTCTATGACCAGTATGATCCTACTAACATGTTCCACAAACCTGCATTTAGCCTACCAGTACTTTAAACATAATAATTAACAGTAACATTAAAATATTAATATTAAATTCCAGGCTTAGTGAATAAGGTACTGGTCTAGTGAACAGGTCACCAATTTAATTCCCACTGCGACCAATTTGCCATTGCTGGGCCCCTGAGCGAGACCCTTAACCACTAATTGCTCAAAATGGTGTTTTGTTGTAATGCTGCAAATGTAAAATGTAAATATAATTATGTGCAAAAAATTGTCAAATATATGCCAAAAATGACCAATTACACATTACAAGTTACAATTGCAAATAAAATTACACTTATAAGTTACACGTAGCTTTAATTAAATTGTGCAATGTTGATTGTGTACCCAATTCATTAGCCTATAGTACATGCTAGTTAAGTTTTACACAATACATTTGTACCTACACTCAAAGCTACACACGTAGCCTGGTCACTCAAAGCATGTGATCTATCGGTTTCCCCATTAGTCACACTGACACGCTGTACATATGGCACACTAACTAGCATTAAAACACTACCAGATGGATAGAAGCTAAACACGGGACCCCTTTCTGGTGATTATTCGGGTCTTTTAAGGTCCAAAATATTAAAAATGTTTATGTTCATAAATATTTAAACATGACACATGGCACCTCAAAGGAGGGGACAGTCCGACATACGCTTACGATTCTATTATGAATAACTGAGAGTGACATATGAGATCCATAAAATTCAAACACAGAGTCACTTATTCACTCCGTCATCAAGTCTTGACTTGAATTTAACAGCCATTCAAATTCACACCTGGGCCAGTCTATAAATGCAGCTGTAGTAAAACTCATACATTTAGGCTGATTTATATTTAGCTGTTGAATCTTTGTTTCAACAGTGCTTTATTCTGTTGAAGGTTGCGGTGGGTCCGGCTTCGAATGGAATCACTGGGCGCAATGCATTAACACACCCAGACAGGATGCCAATCTATCATTTAGTCATGACTCCTTCTTAGCCATCGGGCAAAGCCAAACATGTATGCAGGGGCAGCATAATTAATTGCTTCACCATCCAAGTGCTTAAATTTTTTATGTAATATCACGAGGAGAACGTGGTGGCAGGATGGTGGTTAAATGTGTTACCTAAAATACATTTTTTTTGTAAAATGCATTTAGTTAATGATTTTCACTTTGAAAGAGATCAATCTGTAGTTATGCATCATAAACACTCTCCTGAGGGTATGATTTATGAACATATGAATTGAAAGGGTAGTTTGCATGAGCCTTTATGTCTTTCAATGGTGTATTGTTCGACACCAAGCCCAGACTTGAGATTGAGGGGTTCTTTGGTCAACACAAAGCTACAGTTGATGTCAAAATTTACATACACCTACATGTAATTGACTTTGTTTTCTGTGATTGACTGAAATACTGAATACTGCTTTGAAAAGAAGCCGTTTTTAATTTGAATTAATGACTATTATTTTATTGTTAGTTTTATGGAAATTAAATTAAAAGATTTGGATCAAAATGTATATAACGAATATATTGATGGATGATGTTTCGTTTCCGAAATTGAAAAGAACCACAAAAAATATAGATAAGAAATTATACAAATTAGCCTTAACTTTTAATACATTTTATTAGTTAATAGTGTCAGAATGGCAGCACCATTCGAGTCAGCTTATCCTTTTATTGTGAGTAGGTTAATGCTTGTCCAGATTTTTTTTACTGAACCTGTTTCGGATCACTCATTTTAACAGCTTTAACAGCATCCCTCCCTTTGCATTTCACACTCTCTTAAATATGTCGTTTTCAATTCCCCTTTTGCTCTCATGACCCCTGCCACATGCCCAGCTTTCTGGCTGACCAGAAGTGCCACGGGCTAGCACACATCTCCTCCACCTCATGCTAACATCATCTTTTAACTGATCAGTGATGGACTCTCACAGATAATCTTGTGGAGACAATAAGTTTAATATAGTGTATAGTGCCGGACAAGAAATTAGACACCCCAGAGAAGAAAACTTGGTTTGTGGAGGTGTGGATTTTTTTTTTAATAACGGCGAGCATCATTTTATTGAACATTTAATGCAAACATTCTATCTGTAGATAATAATAATGCTAAATGAAATAAATAAATGCTATAATATTATTAATAATAAAAATAAATGCTCAGTCGCTTTGGACGTCTAGAGACCGTAATGCAGAGCGGCCATGCCAGTAGCCAATAAAATACTGTATGAAATATTTTATAATAACCAATATTATATAAATTATTATCTAGAACAGAATAAAATTTATTTATCTATCTATCTATTATCTAGTTTTACCACCACTTAATCTGATTTAGGGTCTTTCTGGTAGACACACCGGGTTGCTAGTCTGTTGCAGGGTACAAAGACAAAGATGCACACAGGACAATTTTAACATCTGTAGTTATCCCGTATTTGGACTGTGGGAGGAATTCTTGAAGAAAACTCACACAGATACAGGGAGGTACGGATTGTCTTACCCAGGAATCAAATCCAGGATGTCTCACTATGAGGCCACATTGCTAACCACTAAGCCAATAAAACTGTATAAAATGTAATTATTAAGATTAATTTATAACTTTATGACGCTAATCTTCCAGCGTGGTGAGGGATATAAATCCTGAGGTTGTGTTTTCTTCGTTTTTTTTTCTTGTTGAGCACTAATAGCCTTGTGTGAGCAGGAAACGCATGGTGATAAAGACAGGAAACATCTCTCTCGAACACACACGCACACCAGGTGTCACTTTACACTTTCTTCATGATCACTTGTGTGTGTATTGGCTCTGGTCACACTTCATAATATAGAACAGGGATGGGAGGCACGAGAGATTATTTTCACTTCTGCTTATCAGCTCTTTATCTGAATGAATCCAATTGCATTGATAACTGCTAAGAGACTATTTCATATACGTCACGGTTAGCACCTAATCACTATTTGAATATGCTAAATTACATTCAAAATTAACTTTGATTTACATCTGGGGAAGCATTTAAATGACAGTTACTTCATTTTAACATAAAGATCTGATATTTACCATAACGTGGTGATAAAAAATTGAAAAGTTAAAATCTCATTTATTTCTAAAGACATTTTTACATTAGTATCTCTTCTGTATACAGTATTTGCACAACTGTCTTTTCAATGATTTTCCAATTCCGTAACTATTACATCAGCCATGCTAATAAATCTCTTTGAATTGAATTGATTATAGTTGGCTGTGTCTGCTGGTGGGAAGGTCAGAAGGGACCCGGCTGGTGTGATATGCCATCTCCAGCACTGGCTCAAGGACCGCTGGGATGGGGAGAGTAAAGAGACTTTCACTGTATGGTAATACAATGTAAATCAGCCATGACAAAAGCCAAGTAGCTAGTAAAATACTCTATAATATATATTATAATAATGAATGTTAATAATATCAATCTGTATCTATATAACATTTCGATGTAATACAATAAATCTCTGTTTGTGTTTGATCCATTTGTGTTACTTTAACTGTTATGTCTGTAAAAGAATAACCCTCCCAAAGAACCTACTGATATAATCCTCCTAAACCAATATGTACAGTATATATGTAATGTTTACAAATATAATAAATAAGTGTATGTTGTAGTTTTAAATAGTGTTATGCATTTTGCTCACATGACGAGATATGCAAATAGTTGCCCCAATACAAAACGTTTGCAAACAGAAAGACACTTTGCAAGTCAATATGATTTTAAATGTCAGATCCATACACTGGATATGCTTTTAGTTTAACCTTCTTTGTGTGGTGTTATTGTACTAACATCAAAATTGCTTGAATATTCACCATTAAATTAATAATAATAACAACAACATAATTGAGTTTAACCAATCTTTGTCTTTGCACAAGACCTGAATGATTTCACGGTGAAGGATCTAACAATAATTGAGGAATAAAAATAGCAGGGAAATGACCCACCGATGGCTAGTAACCACAATTTTGTGGAAGATTTCCTCTGCAAGTGAGCCGGCAAAAGTGGCAAAGGGAAATGCTCTCTGACCTGCAATTTCCTTCCACACAGAATCTGTGAAAACAGGCTTGAAATGGGCTTGTACTCAAATAGCTTGTGATATGCTTGGGTTTCAAAATGCTCCTGACACCATTTTAATCAACTATTTAAAAAAGCAATAATACACACACACACACACACACACACACACACACACACACACACACACACACACACTTTTTCCAATCTTGAGACTAGACCAGCTAAAATTCTTATCTACTTATCCGCCTCTACACACACTCGTTTTGTTGGCTGTATTATATTCAGCATTGCAATGGCTGAATTGGAAGATAGGAAAAACCTTGGATAGTTTAAAAGCAATTGATTAGTAGCTACAATACCCAATTAACCTGATCGGATATTTTTGGACTGTGTGAATAAACCTGAGCAATCGAAGAAAACCCACATGGATGCAAACAAGAGCTAAGATAACTCTTTGAACAGTTGTGTTTTTATTCCAGGCTTAGACGTCTTGTGGTGTGATTGTTTGACCACGTGTACACATGAAATTCAAAAGTAATTGCTATTTGAACAAATAAGTGGACCGCATACATTATTTCATACTAGATTTCATAATATCTGTAGTGTAGTCCACAACATATCTA
>JAOTRQ010054238.1:0-14655 GCA_028565875.1 Hoplisoma paleatum | reverse complement strand
CACACACACACACACACACACACACACACACACACACACACACACACACACACACACACACACACACACCATCTTTAAATCTCTCACACGCACGCACGCACGCACGCACGCACGCACGCACGCACACCTGACCGATATCTCTCTCGCTCACACACACACACACACGATATATAAATCGTTCTCTCTCTCTCTCACACGCACGCACGCACGCACGCACGCGCTGTCTCTATGTTTTACATAAACACACAGGATGAGAAAGATCTCTTACTCTGCCGTGTAACCTCCATCACTGCAGCGTGTGTGTGTGTGTGCGTTCAGTCCCCAGTGCCTCTTTAAGCCCTCCCCGCTCTCACTTCCTCTCGTAGCTGCACTCATTCTGCCCTCTAGTGGAGCGGAGGAGATGAAACAGTAAATATCTCACATTTCTATCCACATTCTTCTGCTTATGTTTATTCAATTATTTTATTTTTAACGTCTTGTACTTATACTTTAGGTAACATTTACACACGACTCAGGGAGGAAACCGGAGTGCCCTAAGGAAACTCACACAGACACTCGGAGAACATGCAAACTTCACACAGAAAGCCTCGGACCCGCCTTAACCGGGGGGGGGGGGCTCGAATCCGGCTGTAAGGCCATTATAATCCACCAAATCACAAATAACTCACAATAAAACATTTATTTTATTTATTGAGCATTTTAACATCATCTTTTAAAATCTGCACCGTATCCATGACAGCAAACGTCTAATCATCTCTTAATTGCATATTTTTGGACAGTTGGAGGTAACCAGAGAACCCGGGGAGAACATGCAAACTTTGCACAGAAAGCTCCCAGGCCAAAAAGAAGCATACACACACATTAATAAATATATAATTTATAGAGATAAAGATTAGAGACTTATAAAGATTAATTTATTCTTTAATAGCTTTTTACGGGTTTATAATGTGCCAAAGAAACGAAAAGTGGTATTTGTTTATTTATTTGTGACTTTATTTATTTCTCACTATTAAGACTTGATTAGAAGGTTTTATTGAATAAATAAATAAATTTGTTTTAATTTAAATTAAATAATAATAGATATAATAATTGATATTAGATAATAATAGATAATAATAATTGCTTTAATTTAATTTAAATAATAATAGATTCTATCGTGGTGTAGTCTGGGTGCTCGCCTCAGGTTCAGTGTGTTATTATTATTATTATTATTATTATTATTATTATTATTATTATCATTATTATTACCATTATCATTATTATTATTCCGCTGCAGTAGGTGGCGCTGTTGCTCGCGCTACATGCGGAAGTGCCCGGATGATGTGTGTATGTGTGAGTGTGTTTTTGTAGTAAATACATTGTTACAGAGAAGATCAAAGAGCCGAACATCCACGCGGTAAGATCAAAGCACAATGACTCGATTATTAACAATACGATGTTATTTACTCAACCGAAGAAGCGCGAGACTTTCTGTCAACAATAAACAACTGCTTTAATCTTTCGGACGTTAAATCTTACCCACAACCCCCTTCAGGAGTAACCATGGTTACAGTCACAGTAAACATTCTGTAAATGTCTATTTATTAACACCAAAGTATTAATCATTACATTATTGTTGTTGTTTACTAGTGGAGACTTGTGGACAGTGAGGTTCCGGTATGGGTCTGTGTGCATTTGCATGTTCTCCCTGTGGTTTCCTCTGGATGCCTTAATACTATATAATACTATATAATACTTTACTTCTCATCCCCCTGGGCATATTCCCATAATTCATCTGGTGCCGTTTTATCTGCTGGATGCCCTTTCTGACACAGTCCTTATTTATCTGGGCTTGGGATCTACAGCATTAGAGTGGTTGTCAATCGCACTCTGGCTCACAAGGGTGTGTTGGTGTGTCCTGGGCCAGCAGGTGGTGCAGTATTGGCGCGATGGAGGAACGGTGCATGCTGGGTGACGACGGAAAAGAAGCTCTGCTCCGGGTTCACCTGCGCTGCGAGGCCGAGGCGTCGTGTAGCCGGGCGGTGGAGACCGAGCTCTCCATGAGTGACATCACACTCCTCCATCGCCAAGTGTGTGAGCTCAGGGAGACCGTCAGTATGCTGGAGAAGAAGCTGAGCCACGCCCACGACACCTCCACTCAGGTACAGGTGTTCAACCGCCCAGGTCAGTCATTAACTTGTGATTTTTACATTCTTTATTTTTTGTCCCTCCGGAGCAGAGCGCCCCCTTGTTGTGCTCGGTGTGTAAAGCTGACCTGGCCCTTGACCCTACACGTCGGGGTGTGGCGGCGCTCGAACCCGGAGCCACTTTTCTCCCAGATCAGAAGAGCGAGCACCCTCAGCAGCAAAGTTTAGAGGAGGTAAAGCCTTGTCTATCATTGCTACAATTGAGCCGTGAGTGTAACGGTGCCGGACGTGGTCCCGTACACACACCGTCGCTCATGATGTGCTCCGTACGACTGGTGGACTGCAACGTGGCACCGGAACTCAATGGAAATGAGGTGAAGGTGAAGGAAGGAGCGGTCAAAGATGAACATACTGAGGAACCTAAAGAACCAGAAGATCTGGGGGAACCTGAAGATCTGGAGGAACCTGAATATCTGGAGGAACCTGAAGAGCTGGAGGAACCTGAGGAACCTGAAGATCTGGAGGAACCTGAAGATCTGGAGGAACCTGACGATCTGGAGGAACCTGAACTAGATCCTCATGACGATGACTTCGGACCTTTAGGTACAGTAGAAGACTAAGTCTAGCCTACATCCTAGCCGATGACGGGTTCGAACAGTCAGTTCTAGGGATGTAACCATCAAACATTTCATCTTCATACATGACATAAATATCTTGTATAAGAAATTATTTCATCGCAGGTGTCCTGGTAATAAATAATCTTATCTTATCTTAATAATCTAAATAATTTTAACATTTAAAGACATTTAATAAAATTAATACTTTTAATTATATGATTATATATCATAATATAAGCAGGGAATCGGATACGACGTGCGGTACACGGTCCAGCCTAGATGATTGAATGTAGATGGGAAACACACACACACACACACGGGTCACTATTTTATCTTCTCTCTAAGCACCAGTAGTTAAAGTGCTGGACCGAGACTCCAGAGCGACTCCATGTCAGCGTTTCTCTGTCTTTTCATCTCTCGATTCCAGAGGAGGAGGAGGAGGAGGAGGAGCAGGATAAATCCAGGAAAGCTCAGAGGAAGAGGAAGGACCCCAGCTGTAAGAGCACCTTCCCCTGCCACGTGTGTGGACAGGAGCTGAGGTCGGAAGTCTTCCTCAACAAGCACCTGAAGATGCACCAGGACCGCGCCAACGCCAAGCTGCTACGGCCGTACGTGTGTGACGTGTGCGCCAAGGGTTACCCTACGCCTCGCGGCCTGGCGCTCCACCAGAAGTCGCACAGCGGAGAGAAACCCTTCCGCTGCGAGCTGTGCGGCGGCCGTTTTACTACCAAGGGTAACCTGAAGTGTCACCAGAGCATCCACACGGGGCAGCGGCAGCACCAGTGCTCCTACTGCACCAAGCGCTTCTACCACAGCACCCACCTGAAGAAGCACGAGCGCGTACACACCCGGGAGAAGCCGTACCCGTGCTCGGAGTGCCACCGGGGCTTCTCCACCGCCACCGCCATGAAGCAGCATCGGCGCATTCACACCGGCGAGAAGCCCTACGTTTGCTCACACTGCCCCATGAGTTTTGGACAGAAGGTCAGTACTAATCGGTACTAAGCAAAAGCTAACTACTACCCTACTAGCACCAAGTCCACTACCCTACTAGCTCCAGGTCGCCATTGTTGGGCCCCTGAGCGAGGCCCTTCACCCTTCAGTTACTCAAAAATAGTGTTTACTGTTGTAATTGAATGTTCGTTTGTTTTCCAGGTGAACCGCGACAGGCACCAGCGCATTCACACGGGCGAGAAGCCATACCTGTGCGAGCGCTGTGGGAAGGGCTTCTCCGACCCCAAACACTTCTCCACGCACAAGCAGACCCACGCGGGGGAGTCGCGGCCGAGACCCTTCCAGTGCTCCTTCTGCGGGAACAGCTTCTTCCACCGCATCAACCTGAAGCAGCACGAGCGAGTGCACACCCAGGAGCGACCCTACAGCTGCCCGCACTGCGACAAGACCTTCGCCCGGGCCGACGTGCTCAAGACGCACCTGCGCGTCCACACCGGAGAGAAGCCCTACAGCTGCGCCATCTGCCACCAGAGCTTCGCTTACCTGGGCAGCTTCCGGGCGCACCAGAAGAACCACGCCGAGGAAGAGGACGAGGTGGTCGAGGAGGTGGAGCCGAGGTCCGGAGGCAGCCCAGAGAACTCTGCCAGGAGCAACCCAAAAGTCGGAGCGGTGCTAACATAGTGGTCGAGGACCTGGGGTTAGCTAGCGCTTTTAATCCCACTTGCAAGAATTTGACACTGTTAGGGTTCCTGACGATTCTATACTGACTATAATCAGCAGGGGGCGCTGTTGTTCAGAGAATGACAGTAGCTTCGAATAGGGTATGTTGATAAAACTGGATGCTTTAACATCTGCCCTACTGAGGCACCTTCAGGTATAAAAAGTATATTCCCATGCTCACTCTAATATGGCGACTTCTCTCACAAAAAATAAACATGCTTGGGCCGATGCGTTACGATTTTAATAAACGATCATTGATGTTCAATTAAGTCTAGGCATGTTAGCGAAGTTTGAACTCTTTCCGTAGATGTTATCCCCGATTTTGGCGCTTGTGCCACCTGGTCAGACTGTTTTGAATGGCACGATGCTAACCGTGCTAATTTCTGATCTCCCGATGCGCAGATCGTGAGAGTGTATATATTTGATCTGGAACATGTGCTATGGAGTGCTGAGAACCAACAACGATCATGGGCTGGGGTTCAGCGGGAGTGGGATTCGATCCAAGATTGGGACCCTGACTCTCGTAACGCTGCACAGAGATGAAGAGAGCACTGATTAGCGTCTTTCTGTATGCAGTGCTTATCATATCAGACCTACATCAGCTGATATAACACTATTAAATTATGTATATATATACTTTTTTTTTAAAGATAAAGGAATGTTTTTTTTTATTATTGGGGGGGGGGGGTATAGATATTCGTGTTAAAAGTATTTGATTTATTTCCCGTGTTTTGATGGCGTTCTGTATTCGATCCTGATTGATATTTGATGGTTTTTGTATTTGTGGTGTGTGATGGTTAAGAGAAATGAAAAGGCTTCATAAGGGAATCGTTTTCTCTTCTTGTTCTTCCGTACACGAGTTTATTCACCGTCTTTTGTTTATTAGATACAAACGTTTGACGACGAAGAGGACCCGGAGGAGACCAGGAACATCAGTAGCACACGAGTGAAATTGTTTTAAATGTAGAACTTTTATCCTGGTTTAGATTATTACATTTTATAGATCTGTTCAGTTCTGTTTCTCCAGGTTTATTTATTTCATTATTGTGTGAATGAAGGTTGTTCTGGCGCCCTCGTGTGGTCTGTAGGCGAAAAACTGCACTTAACAGTCGGCACCCTTAGTCTTGTATTACAGCAAACACAATGGACACTACCTAGGGACTAGAGAATATCTGAGGATATAACATCAAGGTGGACGTGTCCTCCTTATTAAAGCAAGTGGGGGGTTACCTAGGGACACATGATCTGGGGACAATAGCACTATCCAAGGCCACCACCTAGGGACACCCCCCCCCACGAGATGTGCACTACTCTAGGGCTGCTGCATCTATGTACAATACAAACATTATTGTACTCCAGTCTCAATACGATTGCTTAATAAAATAAAGATCTCAGAACAAGCGACACGTCCGTTCACGTTCAGACACAACAAACAAAACACATCAAAAAATGTATTAAAATGTCATTTAATGTACCACAACGGACAACACAAACATGATGTGTTTAAACAACACACAATGAGTTTGTACTCTCCTGCTTTGGTGTAAACTGGTCCATTGTGTGTCGGTTGTGTGTTTCGTCTGTTGATGTCCTTAGAGATTCTCTCTCTCTCTCTCTCACACACACACACACACACTTCAGATGTATTGTAACTTACACTGTAGTAAAAGCTAGAAGACCAGGTGAGTTATATGTTGTGCAGCCCTACACTACACTAGTGTGATGGCGTATATGACGCAGTTGATGTGTGTGTTAGTGCAGGTCACGTGACCTTTTCTCGCTAATGTGTTAAATAAATACGTCCCGTAATGAGTTAAGACTCAGAACCCGGAGCCTGTGCAGAAGACCCGGGGGGTTCCGATTTAGGGAGTTCCATCTCTCCGTGGTGCTTCTTGCGGTGCTGGTGGAGGGAGCTGAGGAAGGCGAACCTCTCCTCGCAGACCGAGCACTGGTACGGCCTCTCGCCCGAGTGCACCCTCTGGTGCTGCCTTAGGGTAGTGGTGCGGGAGAAGCTCTTTCCGCACTGCGAGCACGAGTGAGGCCTCTCGCCCGTGTGGGTGAGGCCGTGCTGCCGGAGCGTGTACTGCTTTCGGAAGGTCTTTCCGCAGGTCTGGCAGCGATAGGGCTTCTCGCCGGTGTGAATGCGCCGGTGCTCGTGGAAGTGTGTGAGGTTGGAGAAGGCGCGGCCGCAGTCGGGGCAGAGGTGCGGCCGCTCGCCCGTGTGGGTGCGCTCGTGTGCCAGCAGGTTGGAGAGTTGGCGGAAGGCGCGGCCGCAGTGGGAGCACTGGTGCGTCGGCCGTCCAGCGGGGGCGTGCAAGCTCCGGTGCAGGCGCAGACAGTCGTGGCGGGCGAAGGTCTTCCCGCAGGCCGTGCAAGCATACGGGCGCTCGCGGGTGTGCGTGCGCTCGTGTATCCGCACGTAAGAGGCGTGGGCGAAGGCGCGGCCGCAGTGCGAGCACGTGTACGGCCTCTCGCCCGTGTGACTCCGGACGTGCGTCTTCAGGTTGCCCTTGGTCCGGAAGCTCTTCCCGCACTCCCGGCACGTGAAAGGCCGATGCCCGGCGTGGCAGGCCATGTGGACCCTCAGAGCCGAGGCGCTCGGGGCACTCCGGCCGCACACGCTGCACATGTGCCGGCTCACGCCGGTGTGTCGGACCATGTGCAGGGCCAGCTCGGTCGCTGTCACGAAACCCTTCCCGCATACCCCGCACAGGAAGCTCCGCTCCTTCTTGTGTCGCCTCAGGTGTCTCTGCAGGGACAGCGCCGAGCTCAAGGTCTTCTCACAGATCGAGCACGGAAACGTCTCGCCCACCACGCCTTCGGGACGCCCTGCCCACTTCCTGCTCGAGTTCTCACGCCGTGAGCTTCTGACATCGTCACAGGATCCTTCCACTACAGGACGAAAAGCGACAACAAGCTATTTATTTACACTGTGTTTATATTCACAACACAACCATGTGTGGTTTATGATCTCAACTTTGTTTTATCAATGTTTATTAGACGTTGTTTAAACGTTTATAAGAAACTGAAGTCTCCCCACGACACACATACACACAGTGGAACAACGTACTCACCAGGAGGAAGTAAGTTCTCGGGGTCCACATCACCCAGCTCCTCCTCAGGACGAGTACCCACAGAGTTTAGCTCCTCCTCCTGCTCCTCCTCTTCAGGGCGAGTACCCGCCGAGTTTAGCTCCTCCTCCTCAGGATGAGTACCTGCCTCCTGGAGGGTGTCTTCAGGGTTCAGCTCGGCCTTACACACCGAGCACAGAGCGGGTGTGGTCTTCACCTCCTGTCAGGATATACAAACGTCCCTCATTATTTTCATACCACAACCTGATTGCTGATCTCCACCACCATCCGTTTGTACCACCCTGGGCGACCGAAGTCATTACATAACACCACCCATAAGATTGGAAGCCAATTCAGCCTGACTGATAGACTATCTCTACACCCACCAATGTGTCCATAACCCCGCCCCGTTACGGATCAGTAGCAGAGCAGAGATCCGAGAGATCTCACCGACCTTCTGTTGCTGGAGCACGTTCTCCAGGGCAGCCACCAGTTCTCGGAGCTCTGCGAGCTGTTGATGGAGGCGTGTGATGTCACTCATGGAGAGCTCCGTCTCCACCGCACGGGTACACGACGACGGTGATGGAGTGATACGGTGCAGCTGGAGATGCAGCAGAGCCTCCTCACGCTCCTCATCCATCATGATGCTCCACGGCAGCTCCTGGTTTAAAAAGAAAACACCAGACGGTTGTCTGAAGGATTCTTCTCTCCAATACCTTCTTATTTACCTGTGTTATCATTATTATGGTCTTATTTAAGATACTTTGAATTATCTAACTAGTCGTTTATGTGTCGTTATTTATTATTTATTTGTTTTCGGTGCTGGACGATTTGTTAAATCTATTTTAACGAGATAAATTTTATATTTAAATATTATTGTGGCTCTGTAAAAATAATGTTAATGGATTTATAGCGTTTTGGTGAAAAAACATCTTTAATTTCTCTGATTATAACAGTAAAATCTCAAATAAAATAAAATGTAAGTTTGTTGCTGATTGTAGTTCGTAGCAGACTGTCCTACATTTCCCATAAAGCATTGCGCCAATCGGTTCAGAAACAATAGCACCAAGTAATCCGATTTAAAACCCTAGTGATGTAAATATACGTACGTATGTGTGTGTTTTAATCATTTTAAACGCATTTATAAGATTCATGTCATTAAAGCGATTATAAATAAAATCATATAACACAAGATAAGTGTTTATATTTTATTTAACTCTTAATAGCTGTTAGCGGTGGCGCTAAACCGTAGCGCACATTCACACCGTAACAGACACAAAATATTCAAGTATAATCATTTTTATATGTAATAAAAGCTCTCCGGACATTCCGTAGGTTTCTTTATACTAACCTTAAAGCTGTAGATATACAGAATAAATTATAAATAAAAGCTTCACACCGCTAACCATGCTAAGAAGCGGAGCGACTCCGTTTGCTTCTCTGGCGCTGCTCATTACCGCCACCTGCTGGTCACGTTCAGAACTTCAGCTTTACTTTTTTTTTTACTGTCGGGGCAGGTCTCAGTCTGAACACGTGACCTGTGATGGTCAGATTTTATTTAGTTACTAATAAACCATGAATTATAAAAAGCTATTTAAAAAACTACACAGATTATATAGTTGTACAGAATCAATATATATGAGATTACAAGTAGAAACCCAGAAAAGCCAGCAGGTAAAAACACACCCTATATTGGCTATATCATGTTAACTAACTTCCATTGGTTTATTTTTTATATACCTTGATAAACATAAACTCTGATCTTCAGGAACACTCACAGCAGAGTCAGGATAAATAAGGACATAGAAGAACACTTAATAGAATAATAAGTAATATATACAAAACAATGAAGTAGACTATTATGTGAAAGAATCATAATAACGGTACTAGTAAATCTAGTAAATCTCACAATTCCACTCTGCTATCATTTTAGCTCAAGATCAGCTGGTCATCCATGTATAAAATACCCAATACTGGTCGAGAGTTAGTTAACTAGAAATAACCAACCAGCACATGGGTGGGTTTTTTATTAGCAGAGGTATTATACAGTACATAAAAGCACAGATTCTAATATAAAACAATATAATAAAGCATTTACCTTCTGCCAATGATCAATATAGTATCTATTTACATCATGTCTATTGGTAGTTCTAGATAGTTCTAGAACGATAAATAACTTTTTATCCAACATGAGTTACCATTACAACTGAACTATTTCTGAGCAATTGAGGGTTCAAGATTTTGTTCAGGGGCCCAACATTGGAAACTTGGTGGTAACTAACCTTCTTTACTCAGTACCTTAACTGCTAAGTCATCACTGCAACCACTGGTTTGGGGTGCAATTGGTGGCGCAGTGTGAGTGTCAGGGGACATGATTATAGATAAAGTGAGGGTGTTTAAAGTATAGCGGTTTAGTGGGTACTTGACCCACAAGGCAGCAGCTGGCATTCCTCAAAGCTCAGATCCCAGATGTTTCCAGGGAGATGATGAGATCTTGGCACCAAGCCGTATCTCCAGGAACCTGGATGAGCTGGGTCTTGCCGTGGTCGAGCTCTGGGCTATGAGCTGACATCCATGAACGTCTGTCAGGGATGCCTGGACGCAGGCTGAGACTTGAGCGCCTGAGCGGTGGGGAGGGGGGTTGGGGTCGAGTCCCGGGAGACATTGACAGAGATCTTCAGAGATCGTTTGCAGCCAAAGATCTGTTTGTGTTCCTCAAACGGCCAAAAGTATTGGGACGGCCTTTCTAATGTCAGTAGCAGGTAGGTGCAATAAATAAAAAAGTCAGACAGATCGAGTAGCAAACCCTGTGGGACACCCAGCAGCTCTTCTGAGGACATTCCATACAAGAGTGAGAATGAGTGAGAGATCTGAGGGTGTACACATAGGCGGCTTTCTAATAACGGATGAGTTCTTGTAATAAATTAAATAAAAGAGAGGCAGAGCGAGTAGCAAACCTTGGTGGGCGTACACTCTATAGGCAAAACACCAACATCACTGTTCAGCCATACAACGCTCAAAATAGGCACACACACACACACACAGAGAGAAACCTGAATGTCCATATATCTTCGGAGATAAAACAATAGTCAAAGCTTTGATGTTATAAGAACTTGTACTTCTAGCTCTGGAATGGTCTACAGAAGAAAAGCTCATGATTACTGGTCATGTATCATATTTCTAAGTGTCCAGAACACAACGAAGGGTTAAACAGGGAATTTTTGTTTCAGTGTTCTGGGGGATGGTGGTGGTGGTGGTGTTGGGGGGGGGGGTCGTGCAGGGCTTGTGAAGAAATGCTTGGAATTAAAGAACTCGCCTTCGGTCATACTGAGAGTGATGTTTGCTGTCTTGAAGGAGAACGATTCCACCTGGCTTTCATTCGGACGTTCGTCATGTCGCTAGTTTACTGCTTACAGGCTCCTCGGTCTGGGTTCCGTCCATCTGGGTTCCATTCTTCGGTTCGAGATGTTGTTTGCTGCTCTCATGGTCATCCGAGCAGTTTGGCATTGGTGTGTGATCCGTAGTTCCTAAAGAAACTTCGTTAAGTCCTTTTTTAACTAGGGAACCATAAATGGGTCACGTCCAACAACAAATGGTTATTCAACACAGGTAAACCCAGAGAGGTTCCAACGTGGTGCCCACAGTAAAGATCTCGGGTATCCGTGATAAGATTTTTTATAAAATGGCACCTTTACTAAAGAGCTATAAATGAGACATCAAAAGATGTCTAAGATATAAAGGTGCTGGGATGGTGGGTTTAGACCTTCAAACTGAGCATGAGCAAGGTCTTGGGAACTGGTTCGACTGGGCAGAGCTTCGACTACAGACATACAATCAGCAGTAGGTTCTTGGTAAATGTTATGACTGCTTATTATCCAAAATGTACCATTTTTGCTCTGGGCTCTTGAGATTAAGTTTACCAGGAGCAGGGTCCCATTCACTGTACGATTGACCAAATGGTTGTACCTATGGGTTTTAATGTAAATCCCAATTTGCATGTAGTCCATCAGTGTGTGTGTGTGTGTGTGTGTGTGCGGGTGTGTGTGTCTTTGTGTGAGCTCCTCCAGGCTGTCGAAGATGAAGGAATGCAGAATGTGCCAGCGCTCATCATAATTTTTCGGGTGGGCAGCTGGAAGTCCTGTCCCGGCACGCTCAAATCAGAGCTCGAAGGGGATGGACGGTAAATCAGAGCACTTCTCATTTCTGATTGCATCATTAATTATCTTGCTTCTGATGTCATAATGCCACAGCAAGAAAAGAGCTACGAGCGAGACTCAACACGTACAGTCGGCGAATGGTTCGTGGTATTAGTTACATAAGCTTGATTCCATGCTTTAGATTTTGTGGGACTGGTTCCTGTCCAGTTCCCACCCCTGCTGCACACCGTACCAACTCCAGACATCATTATAGTGTCATGAAGGTTGGGCTTATGCTTCTCTTCACACAGAAGCAGGGTTGCCAGATTCTAGCACCAAAACCAAATGCACCAAAAACCACCTACAATAATCAGATGATGTTTAATCATCCATCCAGTCAAGATGTAGTGTAACAGAATTTAGGGTTATGGTACACACACAGAGAACAATTTCAGTATCTCCAATTAATGTGACAGCATGTTTTCGGACTGTGGGAAGATACCTGGAGGAAACCCACACAGACACAGGGAGAACATGCAAACTTCACACAGGATCCAGAGAGTATCCAGATTTCCCCAGAGTTTAAAATGTATATGGATGCAGGTATGAAGGTAAGGTTTGAATGTGAGCGAGGCTGAATTATGAGGAGCTGGATGGAGGGAGGAGGGACGACAGACTCACACAGTGAGAGGGAAGGAGGTTTAAAGTAAAGCCGGAGGAGGAGGAGACTTAGACCAGGACGATAGAGGGTGAGAGATGCTGGAGTTAAACTAGCCTCTAGACTGAAGGATTTATCTGGGATTTGTCTCATTCTTTTTCTCAGCTTCAGCTTCCTCCTGAGGTTCCTCTTGAGATTCCTCCCGAGGTTCCTCCTGAGGCTCCTCTGAGGGTTCCTGCTCGTCTCCTGAGATGGAGATTGCCGGGCGGAGAGACCTACTGCAGATCTTCTTGATTGTCCTCCTCTACAGCTCGACTCATGCAGGTACACCAACATCTTCATCTTCACCTTTACTTACATTATTCACTCGGCACGACCCCTTGAATTATTGTTATGATCAGGAATCTATGATACCACCAAGTCCTGACCAGCCATATAAACACAAATGCAACACAAATTCCCACACACCTCAACACAATGCAACAGAATTTCTCACGAGCTTAAATACTTTTGGCCATATAGTTCGTTCACTTAACAGTTGGTTGGCTGGTGGATTGGCTGGCTGTTTGTTTTGCTGGTTGGATTATTGACTGTGCACAGCGACTCCTTCTGGTAGTGACTGGTAATGAGGTCACTGTTCCATGCTGTTGTTTGTACCGACAGCATCATCATGACAGAGATTGTGCTTCAGTTGATTGGATGAAGCCAAAATGGATCTATTCATGTGGACATGAAGACTTAGAGACATCTGTGCACATCATGGGAACTTAAACCCATAAGTGTTGTGTTTTATTGCATATTTTGTCAAAATGTTGGTCCCTTAATGAGCATGACCTGGCCGGAGGCTTTACATGTGAGATGTTTATGAGCTCGCAATGTCCAGAAGTTTTCTATTCGCTCTACGGCCCCAGGTGGAGTTGTTTCTCCTCATCATTCCTCACCACACATGCCAATTTTATCGTGTCTGAGGCCCAGTCCTCACAATCCAACAGACCAATCTAATTTTTGATATAATTGGGACAGTGAAGGAAAATGGAGGTGAGGTTGTTGTGGAGACCTCCAGTGTCTGGGGCTTGCAGTATAATTCTCTGGTGCTCTTGTTGCTTGTATATTCATGGGGTTTTGATCCACTAAGCTATATCTTGGTCACAAAAACAACAACAACCAAGTGCCTCAAGTATTTGTCTTTATTTTTAATTTGATGGATGCAAAACATTCCAAAAAGTCAGGTCCGGGCCTTCAGTACCTCAGTTTTGGGACTTTTGGGCTTGCAACCATTTAATCACAAG
The DNA here is from genome assembly GCA_028565875.1 of Hoplisoma paleatum. Classification (NCBI taxonomy): domain Eukaryota; kingdom Metazoa; phylum Chordata; class Actinopteri; order Siluriformes; family Callichthyidae; genus Hoplisoma; species Hoplisoma paleatum. The sequence goes on along the minus strand of JAOTRQ010054238.1, from coordinate 1,084 downwards.
GTTTTACCAGCATATTAGTTTTGGGAAACTCAGATCTGTGGTTAATCAATGACTGCGGGTAGGCTATGTTGTGCACACACACAAACACAGACACACACACTTGTATACCATGACAGACACTGTCCCAACTTTTTGTACCTTTATTTTTGCGCCTCGTGTTTTGCAGCTCTCTCTCTGTGTGTGTGTGTGTGTGTGTGTGTGTGTGTGTGTGTGTGTGTGTGTGTGTGTGTGTGTTGGCACTCGTACAGATTTCTGATCCTGCTGATCGTGTGTGCACATGTACAGAACCCGATCAAACCCACCCCGGTTCTACATTCCTCATCTTCTTGATGCTTTAATAGCTCCGTAATGCCCGGGACCTACCGGGAACGTATGTAGTCTTACACACGTGTAATCCTCATGTTCTGGCACACACGGACGTTAAATGTGCAAAAGTATCAGGACACCATGTGAATGGAATCGATTCTGTAGAATAAATGTTTCGAATTAACATTGATAACGACATATTTGATCGTTCGTTATAAAAACAATGCAGATATTACTGTAAATATAAATAATGAATAATACACAGATATACACATTGTAGTACAGTAAATCAGTACACTGCATTGATTTATGACTGTATTTCTACACAGTCATAAATCAGGTCACTTAATTTCATGTTGACTAGGCTAACACAGTTAGCATAGTTAGCATCTCAATAAATGTCTCCTGCCGTGTTCCCAAAACTGTTAAATTCTCACTGACTTGGTACTATACTTTTGTATAAATGAATCATTAATATTTATATTTGATAATAATTCTATTCCTTCTCAGATCTGGTGCTGATTGAATGTTTTAATGTTCCGGTTCATTCAAAAGCTCTTAAAAATTCTTTACAAGCCAATAAAAGTCTTTTAAACTCACAGTTCAGGACACACAATATAAAGTTGTTGGGATTCACCCTTAAATGTTTCTAGGACAGATAGATGGGACAGTGTAGGGTAGAGCATTGGGCTGGGAACCCTAAGGTTGGGGGTTCAAATCCAGGTTGTGCTACACTCCGCTAGACTGTTGGGTCTTGAGCGAGACCCTTAACCATGTC
>JAOTRQ010054229.1:0-14655 GCA_028565875.1 Hoplisoma paleatum | reverse complement strand
ATATACACCAAGTATAAGTATTGAAAGTAAAAAGGCAAAAGCGAATCCATCATTACAAAAAAAGTGACAGAATTTCCTCCACTTGACTGTGTTGGTCTCACACTTCCACATGAAAGCTTGTGAAGTGCTGACAAGCTTCTCACACCTCTCGAGTGGAATCTTTACCCAAAATGTGCGAAGCCTCAAGCTCAGTGATGTTTTATGGCTTCCATGGGATTCAAATCAGGTTACTGAGGAGATTTTGCCTGGAAAGTCTAATGATCACCAAAGTTTGTGAATAAAAGGCATCACATTCATCTTTAGAATAGTCTGGAATTTTGTGGGAATACGTGCTGCCAGATTCCAGTTCCTGCTGCAGAAAAACAGATCCATATCATCAATGACCCCAAGCTTGTCTGTTGAAACCAGTTGAAGTTTGGTTTCATCAGTCCACACAAGTGGTTCCCAAAAGCAGATTCTAGTTAACTTTTAAGCTGCTTGTGGTGAAGAATAAGTGCATTTTTAAGTCTGGCCATGAAATCCAATTATTCAGGGCATGATTTATATTTGCCCCGGAAACACTTGTTATCACCTTGAAGGTGTTTTGCACTCTCACTGGGTTTTTCCTCAGTTGTCTTGTACAAATTGTCAAGAGCCCTTGATAAAATGTTGTGCTTTCTTCCACGCTGAGGCAGGTTTGTAGCTGTTCCATAAGTTTTTAATTTCCTTGCTCACAGTAGTGTCTCTTGCAGTGTTAAATGCTTTGGAAATCTGATACCCAAGGCTTTTTAGATGGGATGAAATCTTTTCCTCTTTCAGCGTTTGTGAAAGCAGACACAGCCAACATATAATATATTATTAATAATACAAAATACATTTATAAATACAAAAAAATACAATACAAAAATACAAATAGTAGTTAATGTAATCTATGCAACAGATGATGAGGAATATACTGTAGGATGAATCAATACATAAAGTAAACCATGCAAATATTAAAAAAAAAACATTGTAAAAACATATTTTATTTTACAGTGTACAAAGTTCTCCAAATGCCTTTTAACTTAAAGCCTTGGCATTGTAATTATTATTAATTTATAATTAACAGGATGCAGTCTGCAATATAACACTATAGCTAACATATCAATAATAATAATAATAATATGTTTGTTGGACACCCTGTTTCAAAGCTAGGTTTTTAATATGAAGTTACCTAGCACATCCAGACTAAACCTCCCATTCCACTTGTGGAGCTGGCAACTGGCCTCTGGTAAGAGGGCACACAAACAAACCCTATTAATATATTGTATATTGGTCATGGAGCTCTATGAACCCTTCATGCCCCAGCAAGTCTGTTAACTGGCCATAACTCAGCTGTTATGAGTTTGTCTCATTTAGTATAAAAATGTCTTTGTACATATCTTTGTCTTTGTCATATTTTGTTGTTGTATGAAAATATTTAATGAGGTGAGGTCGGAGTTGTGTAACTACTGAAGTCACTTCACAGAAGTGCTGAGATAAAAACATGTATAACATTTGACCTATTGGGGCATTGTGTAATACACAAATAAATACAGAATACAATGATTTGCAAATCTTCAACCCTGTATCTCTACAGGGATCTTGTGTGTGACTACGAGACAATTTACACATTTCCGATCAACCTGGTGCATGTTTTTGGACTGTAGGAGGAAACCAGAGGACCCAGAGGAAACCCACGCTGACACGGGGAGAACATGCAAACTCTGCACAGAAAGTTCCCAGCCCGACCCGGGGATCGAACCTGGGACTTCTTGCTGGGAGGTGACAGTGCTGAACCACTCAGTCACCGTGCCGCCCTATTTAGAGTACCAATGGATAAACTTTATTTACATAAATCCATTTCAAATGAGCTAAATACAAATCTAAAGTAAATATATTTTATCGTTCTGCAGCTAGGATGTCTTGTCACATGTGTATCCTTCAGGTTGATGATGGGAAATAATGCCAAAAAGAATGTAGTCTTGCAAACAGTGATGCTACAAGATCACCTTTGCTAAATCATTGCCTGTAACAACTCTGTGACATTTTTAGATGTAAGCGAGTGTCAAACTTTAGTCTAATAAACATATTTCCAAAGTCTTTTTGAAGTCTCCAAGTTTAGGGGAGGCCTAAAGGATGTGGGCAAAGCTTTGTAATACAATAATGTGCTAGTCACTACCATCTACCACCTTTTAGCCATAAAGGGAACATACAACTTATAAAGGTATTTAATATTTAAGTTTGCCCAATAATTTATAAGATTGTTGCCATGTAAATAATGATTTGGTCACACCGTAGAGTCGATGGAACGAATACAGATTCAAATCCCCCGATGACTCTTATGGCACTTGTAATATTTTTTCATGAAGTGGCTGGGCGTCTGGTTCATTATGCCTCAGGGAACCGTAACACCCACCTCCCACTTTGCATCTAAAGCAGGTATCGATTCTCATAAGCCTCCAGCGCAAATTGATTGCTGTGATAAGGAACACAGGGGTCACGTTATTAGCTCTGGATTAGCTGCACCGAAATTGTGTCTCCAATCGTGCTGGATGCTGGACAGACCAAGACCCTTTTAAGGTCAGTCGGAATGAGCAAGCGGTGTCTCTCAGTTTAAAGCTACATGACTCTGTTATGTAAAACTGAAGCAGATCAGACATTCTCATGGATTTACTCTCTTCAGACAGCATTAAAGATTTATAAGGCAACACGCAGCAGTAATAGAAGTATGTACAAATTGTTCTGGAATCAATGGCTTCCTCATCAATGCATCCAATTTCTCTGGACCGCAGAGTCTATCTCAAATTGGCTAAAATACATTAGCATATAAGATCACATTTCAAGTAGGGTTTATTATCTTGGAAAAAGATGTAAAAGTCAACATCTGTCATGGTATAAAAGTGCATCAATCTAAGCCTCATCTTAAAGTGACACAACTAAATACAGAAAAAGCCTAGAACTTATTTGTAGTTCCCAAAGTTGATCATAAACAGCATTAATTTGGCATCATTTACACCAAATGCCTTTTCTGACCAAACCTTCTATATCTATATTGTTTATAAAAAATACTCACTTACTCACTCACCAATTCTCTGACTTTCTGAGCATCTGCAAAGATTAACTTGGCTCGGTCCTTCCCCATCATGTCCTTGGACTCTCAGTCTAAGATAATTTCATCGTTATTATTTACATGAACATATCCATCATTCACCAGATGTCTTCATCCAAAGCTACTTACAATTACAACAAAACACAATTTTGTGCATTGCTAATTACTTTTTAGCAATCGAGATTTAAGGGTCTTGCTCAGGGGCCCAACTTGGTACTACTTGGTTGTAATACAGCTTGAACCAGTGACCTTATGGTCTCTATATTTACATTTTCATCATTAGCAGATGCCTTTATTCAAAGCAACTCACAATAACAATGAGCAATTGAGGGTGCTCAGGAGCCCAACAGGTGGAAGTGGGGCTTGAACAGCGGACCTTCTGGTCTCTACAGTTACATTTTCAGAATTAGCAAATGACTATCAAAAGTGATGTACAATAACAACGGAACCCATTTTTTTGAGCAACTGAAAGTTAAGGGCCTTGTTCAGGAGCCCAACAGGTGATATTTGGGCTTGAACTGGTGACCTTCTGGTCTTTAGCTTAGTACCTTAATCACTTAGCCATCACTGCCTTGTTTTTGAAATCTTTATTCCAAATGGTCATGCAGAGTTAATAAATGAACAAACACACAGCTGGAGGGAATTTTATGTTATTGTTTGTGTTTACCCACATTCACATAATTTATCAAATCCATTATTTTTTTAACTGTTATATTAATTTTGGGATAAAACATTTATATTAGATGAAAACAACAAACAGAATGTATATAATTTATATACCTGTTCTGCTTTATTTACAGGGTATATCTCACTCAGTTATAAGGAGAACCAATTCTTGTTTGTCCCATCAACTGTTCAGGCGTTTAGTGTGCTAGTGTATTTTTATGATTTGCCACCTAATCAGTTTCCTACACAAAATATTTATTTTCTTTAAGTACGTTTGTTAGGTTGACCCAAAAATTAATAAATAAAGAAAATCAAAATTGCATTGAAATATTGGTATTTAGAGCTTACCATGACATTAAGTGTATATAAGCCTTCCACATCAATATTTATATATTATTTCGATGTACATGGCTGAATTTTTACACATATCCCCCACCCCCAACGTCCACCCAGTAGTACAGGTTGAATTCTAACATTGCAGAATATTTTGAATAAACATATTCCATATTTTGAAAGCACCACTTGGCGCTATATTAAAATGTATGGGTCCCAAAACAAATACAGAATGCTTAGCTATTACTCTCTTTCTTACATACCCCACAGGCCGGGCAGAAAGAGGAATATTTGCACAGCAACAAGGCATCCAAAAAGCTATTCGAATGCTAAACGTTTTACAAACAAAACTGCCTAATGCCAGTGCCACAGGCACCTTTTGCTTTTTTAGCCATTTACCTTATTTGCAAGGCATTGCAAGCAAAAAAAAGCATTAAAAGAACAGAAGCAGGGAGTTTCCTTTCATCAAAACATACCCCGAACTCACTGCGAAAGATGCCATGGCTACTTCCCGAAGGACTTAATTTTGGTCAACTGTCGCATTAACTGTGTCATGATGTTTGCTAGCGTTGGTTAGCGATGCCACTACATTAGGCATGCCTGGCCAGTTCATTTTGTACATAGCACAAGCCCTTAAAGACCGTTCCATCCCATTAATGCCGACACCGTGGTGTCACACGCTCGGCAACACTTTTCGAAGTGGCCGGGCACTTTCATTTTCCCCAGGCTTTTCAGATGAAAAGAGGCTGAATGAAATAAAAGAGCATGTGTAGCTATTTATATAGCACTGGTCAACCGGGATAGAATAAATTAAAGAGAAAAAGCAGGTTGTGCACACTAATGTGTCTATTGCAGAGGCATTAGCGTTGAGCTGTAACTAAGCTGATGTGTTAAAGCTGTGCGGCGCTAAATTTCAATCCTGACATGTAATCACTGAGCTGACTTTATGCCATGCTGGGCTCAGTTAGATTAGGGCATGACGTTGTATACTTTATTTTAACAAGAAACTTATCAAAGCCTGAATTGTGAAACGGTACTGGTGGTACTGCTTATAATGGGTTTAATAAATAATATCATTGAAGGCTGGTACTGTAACCAGTATGGATGGAATCACAATGGAACTATGTTTTGAAATTTGGTGCCTTTTTGGATCATAAGAAACACTATCTTCATATTTTTTTTTATCTAAACTAAAGGGACAGTGTGGCCTAGTGGGTAGAGCGTTGGGCTGGGAACCCAAAGGTTGGGGGTTCAAATCCAGGTACACTGGTACACTGGTACACTGCTGGGTCCTTGAGACAAGGACAAGAACCTTAACCGTCTGTTCCAGGGGTGCCGTACATCGACCCTGCGCTCTGACTCCCAACCTCCAGACAAGTTGGGATATGCGAAGAGAAACATTTCGTTGTTCTGTACATCTGTATATGTGTAATGACGAATACAATTGAATTTGATTTGATTTTTAATGGCATTGAATTTGGCTAAACAAATGCATTTAAACTTTTTATGCAGTGTGTTTGAATGACTTTTAAACTAAAGTGAAACATACATATTTGAAATACATGCTAATTGTTATTATTATTTACATGATTTGGCCTTCTTTTATGCAACTGACTGCAACAATATCTTAATTACATTTTAGAATCATTAAATGCACTTCAAACACACTGCAATGTCCACCTCGTTACCTATTAGACTGTAGCAGTGTGGACCATAACAGATTTTTTAGTATTACTATCTAAGAAGGATCAGATCCCGATGGAATGTCGGTCTCTGGGTCGATTTCCTTGAGGATCAGTTATGGCGCTGTTATACTGCGGTCACAGGGTCACCCAAGAAGGATGGGCCTTGTTGAGTCTGGTTCGTCTCAAGGTTTCTTCCTGTAATTTTCAGAAAGTTTATCCTTGCCGCAGTCGCCCTCGGCTTGCTCAACAGAGGTTTCTGTTCGTCCTGTATTTTGTAAAGTTACTTTGAGACAATGTCTAATGGAAAAAGCGCTATAGAAATAAAGTTGACTTAACCAGGTGTAGCAGGTCACACCATCTTTTAATCAAAGGGCTTTTACGTGTTCCTGTCTGTTCTTTTCTCCCTTACAGGTTCCTGAATCTCTGCTGGTCCAGTATATAGAACTCGACACACCCAACACTGTGGCACCGGGTTCAAATGATTTTTTGCAAGTCTGTCTTATGAGTTGATTTCCATTTATTATATATAAAGAAATACGTTTAATGGTAACTCTGCATCCCGGAATTCTACTTTCCTGCATCATAAGCTTGTCAATTAATACAAAGTTGTAACAAATAACACGGTGAAAAACAACTAGAGGGACTTATAACACACTTATAATCAGAAAATGAAAACAAACTAATTAAGAAAACAAAACTGAAGGTTAAGAGGGACTTAAGCAAAGCTTTTAAATGGTATAAAAATATGTTCATGATTAAACCTCATGCAACCATCTCTAAATCAGAATCTACAACACTGGAGGCGTCTGCTATCCAAGAGATTCACACAGTCCACAATCCCTTTGGAATTATAAGAATAATACAGCACCAGTATGTGTGAATACATTTAAATTATAAATCCAAGGGAACAATATATTATATATTAAGTACACAATTCAAAAGATGATTTTAGTGATGTAAAAAAAAAAACATTGTGCTTACCATTTCCAAAGAACTTTTATTATCTAAAATGTTACTGTGATCATTACTGGGAAGCAAAAGGTGCATTGACATGTATTCAATAACATTAGTGTGATACAGAGTTTCATCAATGTTGCTTCATAACCGTTCGTATGTGTCTTGTGTCTGAGTTTTTTTTGTGTTCTTTCACCAAACGTTCTGTTCGGATCTTTGGGATTTTAAAAAAAGTTAAAGCAACTCTCAATTCCATCGGTGTGTTGCAATAAAAGCTAAGAGTAGTACAGGATTATGGAAATTGAAGATTACCTAGGAGCTGATATGTGCCATTCTTACAGATGTTTTTTTGAAACATAAAAAAATGTAGATATTGTCAGTGGCTTCTTCTTTCAGCTTTTCCCATTAGGGGTCGCCACAGCCGATCGAACTCCTCCATCTAGCCCTGTCCTGAATGTCCTCCATTGACACACCTACCACTGTCTTTTATTATATATTAATTCTAAAAGTCACTTTGGATAAAGGTGTCTTGAACAGTCTTGCTTAAATGATTCTGTGTTACTTTAGGTGAATATTTTGGGAGCTGGATATGTCACCTTCGAATCCCAGTGTAGACCTCTGCACCAGTTGGATCTGAACACAGTTTACATGTCCGCTGTTTAATGGAACTTGTAATAATAATAATTTAAAAAAAACATTAGACCATTGGCAGCAGTCACATATTCGGAAGGAAATTAATTTTAATGCTCTAAATTAGTGTCGGTTTATACCAGTCAGCCTTAAAGAACCTAGATGATCAATATCATGTTTTACTAAGTTTTAAAACAGATACTTACAAACTTTGACATTGTAAATTAAATATACCGGAACCATTTAGAAAGAGAAAAGAATAAAGGCATACAATTGATTATTGGGGAGAGATAGAAGCCATTCACTTAAAAGCTGTTAAGTGTTTCGGATTAGTCTGTAACATTCTTTGTTTGGCTCTTTGAGTCTAGAACCACTATCACATTCACATGGAAATCGTCTTCCCCTTAAAGCTTCTTTGAAAGACCCCAACGGATGGAAATTAAATGGAGCTAAAAGCATTTCCCGGATTAGCTTATTAGCATAGAAGTGACGTAGTTCGAAACATCGTATTCAGAAATTAGGTTAATTAAAGCATTAATAAGAATTAAACCAATAATATTTTTATATGAGAGTGATTTTGTGCAAAGAACACATGTCGTGATTTGTGTGGCATGGAAGCATAGTTGGTTAGCACTGTTGCCTCAAAAGGAGAAGAAAAGGAGGGGTTAAGGCTTTCTGTGTGGAATTTGCATGTTCTCCTTGTGTCTGTGTGGATTTTCTCTGGGAACTCCCACAGTCCAATGACATACATTCAGGTTAATTGGAGATACTTGCATTGCCCTGAGGGTTTCCTCAAATATAGAAACTATTTAAATCAAAGTTTAAAATCTTTTTAGTGTGGCTATTATTAAGCTCTAAATTTGGTTTTGTTAGTTTTTGTTTTTAAGAATTTATTTGTAACGTTATTTGAAACAAGCATTTCTAAGCTCCTAAATCTCAGGAATGTTGAAAGGATTGTAAATGTTTTAATGCCTTTAAATGTTTTTTTTCTTAAGCGAAGCACTTTGAATAGTTACTGTGTTTGAAATAAACTATACAAAGCTATACAAATCAGCTTGTCTTGCCTGGCCTAGTAAATTCGTCCAGTGTGTGTCAAGCCGTGACCCCAAATAGGATTAAACGATGCTAAAACTATATAAAGAATGAAAGAATGAATTTATAGGACGTTTTGTAGATGCCATAGACCTTTTCTAACTCATATATAATATATCTCTTTTAACACACTTATGTTTAGCTTAAATTCACTTCACTTGCATGTTTTTTACTGTGCAAGGAAACCCACGCAGACAGAGAGAACATGCAAATGTACACAAAGAAAGTACCCAAACCGCTTCATTAGGAGATCAAACTCAGTACCTTCTTATATGTATTGAAGTGACAGTGTTAGCTACTTGCATCCAAAAGAAAACGTACCTTGTCAATCACTGCCAGTCACTCTGTTAATTAATTGATATCATGTTTTGTCTTTCTAAGGCATATAGTTGAATTACCATCCATACAGATTACCAGATGTGACATTCTATGCATTTTAATCACCCTTTCCATGTCAGGCAAAGCGCACAGTAATATTTTTTTCCCTTCTGAAACACCTAAATTAAAGCAGACCGTTATTGTTCTGATTTATCGAACTGGTCTTGATATGACAGGAAAGAGCACATAAAACCCAGTGATTGTGAGCAGTTGTTCAGCTTTGGCTGTTTATAATGTCGAACCCTGTTACAGTTATGCACTTCACTCCCCCCCCATCACAATGCCGTGAAAACAGCTAGTAATCAAATAACAATATTGATTGATTGATTTTCCATGAATAAAATGATAAAATCGACAAACGTTTTTGCTTCAAGGCTTAGCTCTTGACTTATTTAAGGTCATGCTAAGCAACTCGGCATAAGAGCTGAAATCCTGACAATAGCAGACAGCAATATTTAATAAAACAGAAAATAATATGCTTTTTTTCCTTAATGAAAGAAAAGACGTGGGGTGAGAATGTCACCGGTGTGGGGAAAAAAAAAGTCTGACATCTTTTAATATCATTAAAACGAACAGACCAGAATTAAGACCTCTCTGGAGCTGTGCCATATCATAATTAATGCAGTTCCGCTTTACTACTCGAGACTAGCAAACTACAGTAAGCCCAGCTTTGTGGTGTTAGACATGCCAGTGCAGACAGACAGTTGCACAGAAAAAGCTAAACTAACAAATAACCAGTAATCAGAGTTAAATATGAACAGTGATGTTCATATTTAACTCTAGAAGATTGAATGACGTTTGTTGACTGTGGATGAGAAGGGCGCTCATGACTGATGAAAGCCTTCATGTCCCTATTACTGGATCCCTCTCCCTTATAGTTATGATGTAATAATCAGGGTTGCTGGAGCATAGATGGAGAACTTTTTATTCTGTTTCCCCTGTCGAATCAAGAACGGTGGGCTGCTGTTGTTCTGCTTTTTATGTCCTCTCAGGATTGATGATGGAGCCGTTTTACCGTTTTTGCCGTTTTAAAACCCTTTTACCTTCTTGAGGGAAAGACTCTAAGCCACCACTGTTATACTAACACGGCAAGATGTGATGTACATCACCTGTTGTACTAACTAGATAGATGAGGGCAGGTACCAACCTGCACCCTGGTACTTATGCCACTGACTACAGATGGCTTTTGTAAATTTCAAATCTCTTTGTGATTGTCGCATACCATTCTTATAACAACTATCTGATTTATTTAGGCTTGGGAACACAATTACAGATGCACTGGTTTTTGCATCTTAGTGTCCAGGTTTTGAAAAGTTTTGAACCAAGGAGTTTACACTGTCTGCACTGGTGTGCTAGTAGGAAAAAAATCACTCCTCCACACACGAACACACGAATCTCAATCTTAGAATTATTACTTTCGAATGAAAGAGTTAATACATTATTTCAAAGCTCTCACATCACACGGTGCTCCATCAGCGACCAATAGATGTGCCCTTGAATATGGACAGTAACCCTTTCTGTTCCAGTGGTGCTGACCCTGCACTTTAACCCCAGATTTCAGACAAGCTGGGATATGCAGACATGTTTAAGTATATAAAAATAAAGAGATACATTCTGGGGATCTGGAGTTTGAATGCCAGCTGGGCTTTTGGCTGAATAGACATCATCAGACATGCTAGGTCGACTAAACTAGGGTCGGCCAAGGCAGTCTAGCCATCAGTAGTGAATCTATTAGTGAATTCTTAGTACCAGTCTCAGGACTATGTAGTACATGATGTAAAAATGTTCCTAACATACACAAACATATGCCACCCATTATGACATCAAGGACAACTTATGAAAGGTGGAGTGAATAACAGATCATCTCTCATTATGGTATCTGTTAGTGGACATTTTATTTTCGATCTTGATGTTTTAATCAACAGATGGGTGAACGTAAAGACTTGTGTGTTCAACAAGGGCCTTATTGTTAGACTAAATGGACTATTAGGCCAGAGCATCTACAAAACTGCAGCTCTCGTGGGGTGTTTCCAGTGTGCAGTAGTCAGTGTGTGTGGCATTTTTGGTTTAGTGGTTAAGGCACTGGATCAGGTTTTGCCAGTTCACATCCCTCTACCACTGTTGGGCTCTTGAGCAAGACTCAAGGCCCTTAACCTCCAAGGCTCACTGAAGAGGGGTGAAGTCTTGCCCAAGTCGGCCAATCCAACAGACTGTCAAAGTTAATGCTGGAGGTGATGGACCAACACAATATCAGGAATGGTACACTTAATAATACTCTTGTACACTAAATGTACACTTTATAATAATCAAAATACACTTAATCTAGATACATTTCCACCGTTGTAAAGTACAGATAAACTTATGATGAGATTAATGTGTAGAGATTTATCTAAAGGCCAGCAGCTCATGCAGTATAATAGTTCATAATGCATTCAATGCATCATTAATGTCCCTAATGCATAAACATATTCTGTATCAGGGAACAAGTAAAGCCCATGGCTTTTTAAATGTAGAAAATTATTGCAAAGAAATTGCACAGTGATGCTACAGACTTTAGGCATTTATTGACTGTAAAGGATTTGCAACAAAGTCATTAAAATTAATATTTTATTTAAGATTATGTTAACTTTGTTAGTAACCATCCATCCCCTATAACACAGGGACTTTAATATCCATCTGTATATTCAGCCACAGTTATACAGATGGTACAAGTGATAATTAATGTGTACACTATTTCTGGATTGGTCAGTGAGTCTAATACCAGCTGGTTGTTCTATCTTATGTGACGAAATTATTATTTGGTGCTATTTTCTTTTTTTACATTCACGTTTTCAGCATTTAGCAGACACCTTTATTTAAAGTGACTTACAAATACAATGAAATGCCATTTTGAGCAATTGAAGCTTAAGAGTCGCGCTCAGGGGCCCAATATTGGCAGCTAAGCTTGACGTTCTGATCTCTAACCCATTACCTTAATCATTAAGCCATCACTACCCCTGAGCAACCACTAAATACTTACGGTATATACCACAGACTACTTAATTTTTATACTACATAGATATCCACCCCTATGATCTGATCCCATAGTGGGCAAACACATCTGGTACATATGATACTGGGTTCATGATACAGTTTAACAGAATAAAACTGAAGATAATTTATTAAAGTGAAATATTGTATTTGTGATTATATTTAATTTATCTAAACAATGAATGACATTTTATTCCCAATATAGATGCAAACTGGATGCAAAATGATGTAATAAAATATAACACCAGCTGTCTGTGTCTGATCTAAACTTGTTTGTAATTGTGTAATGATAAATATGTTGTATTATAGCACAAAATAAAACAGAATACATCCTGAATCATGATAAATAATTGTTAAATTGCAAAGACACCAAATTTTCATGCATCCCACCTATGCAGGAATTTTCTACCTATGTATATTTACACTGTTCTACATTTTTCTGTTCCTTGGATTAGTCTTTACTAACATTCAATTCTACTTCTGCTCAACCAGACAAAGATTTTTACATGTTTAACAAAAAAGATCCATGTTGCTTTTACAGACATTCAAAGCCATTATTTAAAAAGGTTTAAGCTTAAAGCTGGAAAAATATGCTCATCCTTAATTGTGACTAGACCAGACATGGAGCAAACATTTGCCCAGCTCTTGCAAATGAAACTTAAATTAGTTTAAATCTGCTCATCGTTCTCTCACAGTATATACGTTTATTCAGCAGAACAATATGATTTTAAAGCAGAAAATCCAAATGAAGTACCATTTAAGTTAAAAGGTATTAAACGTGTACCAGAACTACATTCAGTGTGTAATTTGGAGAACCTTTGCTATTCAGCAGTGGCTTTTCATCTGTAAGAAAGTGCCGTGCAGTGTTCTGCAGTGTCAGTATAACAAAAGCAGAAGAAATAATTAATGAAATCGATTATAAGTGAATGAATATCTTCCTAGAAGACGATATTTTCAGCTGCTGACCATAGAGATATTGCAATAGATGTTACACTTGATTTGTTACTGTCTTTCCAACATTATTCTCTGTTTATTATTAAATAACCAAATGCAATCTGTTGCCATAAACCTGTAGTGAACTATGACAGACTTAAATCTATATAATCCATCATTCAAAAGAACCAGATTCACTTACACATGTAAAGGATAAAAACAACTAGTTCTTTTGATAAATGTCTGTGTGCACTATCAATCACTCCCATCTTCATACTTGGTAAAATAATGCTTTTTCAATATTCCGAGACTCATTCTGTACAGTTTATACCCATGTTTCAGATGCAAAATCTTCTACTGAGGTTTAGTTATATTACTGCAACTGATTTATTTAAATCTCAACAGCAATTGTCCAAATTTAACATCGTCAATTTGCTGTGGAGCTGTGACAGCAGTCATGGTGGATGCATTGCTTCTTACACCATGTCTAACCCAAATGCAGCCTTTACCAGACCCTACCAATAAATTCTGCACATGCACTTCTCTATATTCATTATAATCAGAGTCATTACACAAAGTGTAATCTACATAATCTACTACATTCACTAGCAGAAGCTTGTCTACATTTCTCTCATTTTAAATAGCATTTTAAAAATCTTAATATAATGTATATTTTGTAACTCTGTTTATTATGTTGTGGCTGAGCAGTCATAAGAGCATCTCACTGCTGGTTGTACTATGTATGCCAATTACACCAACTGAACGGTACCCAGCCGATCGGTTGCAATGATAAGTTTCAAACCAAAAAGTTCAGAATCTCGGAACTACCTGGACATCAATAACAAATCTCATTGTTCAAAAAATATTTCATACATGTCTTGCAATATGACAAGCAGGTGGCAGAGAAGTCATCAAATATATATCAAAAGTAACTAGTATTTCAGGGGGAGAAATATTTTAAGAAACATTTGTGTGAGGATAGAAGGGATTCATTTAAGTTTACTGGCAGTGGGATTAACCACGTCTTTTAAATTTCCAGAATGCCGATTTATTGCAGCAAGGTCAAGCTTCAGACATTAGGCACAGCAAAGCTACAGACTGACAGTGAAGAAAGAAAAAAAGACTTTCAACTGACCGGGATACTTGCCAACTTATTGGAATGTCACTCAAAAGTCAGGGAATCAACTCAAGTGACATACAAAAAGAATGGCAATAGACAGCCGGGATAAAGTTCGTGGCAAGGAAGTCAAAAATAGAGAAAGACCAGGAGTGGCATAACATCATCATATACACACAGGGGCTATTTACACTGGACGAGGAGGTCGATCCATATCTTCACCTTGTATTTCTACCATCTTAAGACGGATCTGTTCTGAAAAAGTAAGTGCAGTATAGTTGTTAAGTTTTGCAATTAAAGGCATAAATAGAAATGCAGTTAACCCACTGACTACCTATTTTTGCCACATGATGCAGAACTCCTTAACAAACCAAATCAACTAACATGATGTATTATATAACACTGGGAAGACTTTGCCAACATTGGCAAGTCCATTTGGAGAGACAGCATAAAACATCAGCCTAAAAGCAAAGTTGCACTTACTCTGTACACTAGCTATCAATTTCCCCTCTAAACCTCATATCAAATCTCCAGAAAAAATCAAAGCAATGGAAATATGATGCTTTCAAAAACCCGAGCTCTCTTATGAAGACTTTATACTCAATGTGCTATCGGAAAGACCATTAAACAACACATAGCAATTCAAAGAGCTTATTACTAGGGCTGTCCACAACCAAGGATTTTGTTGGTCGACCAGTGGTCGTCATTTACTTCAACTAATCGACTAA
>JAOTRQ010054218.1:0-14657 GCA_028565875.1 Hoplisoma paleatum | reverse complement strand
TTCACAACAGTTACATCCAAGAAGTGGAAGAACACTCGGATGTACCATCTTTTATTTTTGCGTCTGTGGGGATACATCGCCACACATTGATCCATGAGGTCCACGCCCCCCATATGCTTATTATACAACTGCACAGAAAATGGCCTTTGGATGTTGAGCATTTTTTTTTCTTTTTTGCTCCACCTTTGAGCCGAACCTGTTGGGGATTGGCCAACACAGGAAGAGACCATGTGTATCACTGAACTATCAAGCCAGCGAGTAACAGTGATATTTTCATCATTAGTGACAAAAGACGAGGATCCTCTTCCTTCTTCTTTGAGTTTTTTTTCACTCTTCAGTTTCAACTGTGCTCCCTGGAGCCTGTTGCTCCTGCATGTACCAGTGCCATATATGCCTTGTTTTTTTAACGCCTGAATCAGTGGAATGGTGCAAAAAAAATTGTCAAAAAATACTTTGTGATTCTTATGCTGGATGTCATCACAGAGGCGAATCACTACATCTGCAGCCATTCCCAGTCCACTCACTGCACCACGCCCAGCCACACCCTGGTACACTTCAAATCTATGCATGTACCCAGAGCTCCCGGCTCTAACCCACACTTTCACGCCCCAGGGTTTGGGTTTATTTGGAATGTACTGCTTGAGAGACAAACGCCCCTTGAATGGAATGATCTGTTCATCAATTGATTGGCATTCCGCAGGATCAACTGCTGATCGAAAGGTTCTCTCGAGCGTGTCCAATACTGGTCTGATTTTGAATAGCTTATCAGCATTGCCCGGCTCATGTGAATAATTGTCAACAAAGTGAATGTGCCTGAGGATCTGCTCAAATCTATTTAGCGACATGGCGTTTGCTATCAAATCAAGACGTAGCCCTGCTTCTGTTGACCAGTACATTCTTGATCTTGGGTATCTGATGTATGACATCACCAAATTAATCCCTAGAAACCTCTTCATTTCAGCATTTGTTAAGGACAGATTTTCTTTTCCATTTTGCAGTGCATAGAGGTTTGAATTGTGCACTATTTTATCAATCAGATTATCAGGGAATAGATGCATAAAGAAATCAATCGGTTGGGATCCCTCAACATTTACTTTGCACTCTCCTAAAAAAGGAGGCATGTTTCCCTCAAACTCATTGTCTTTGGTTTTCCAGACATGTCGACTATTATTTAGTTTTTCAGCGTCATCAGGTTGGACATCCTCGGCTTCACTGTCACTACTGCTGCCATCTGCTAATTCTCTTTTATCTGGTAGCCATTCCTCATCACTGCTACTATAATCATTTTCACTGGAATCAGATGGTATTTGCTCCACTATCTTGTAGACCTTCCTATTACTCTCTGCACCTGACCTCTACAAAATACAACATGAATCATTACTCTCAATATAGGACTAATATGCATAAAATATTGTTTAATTTTAATAAAAACTACATTTAAATTCAAATAACAAGCCGATTTGCAGCCAAAACGTTGCTGCAGGTGACATAGTGGAAAAACAATCAGAAAGTTGCAGCAATATTATACATTACAGTTGTTACATTGTGCAATGCGGGTTATACTCGTGTTGCACAATGTCCAGTTTAGTGGACACATGATAAATCGCAATTTCCTCAAAACACAAAATCAATATTTGAAAATTGTAACAATAATATCACTCTTTAGTTGCAGTTTTATGTAACCATATTTTTTTTTACCTCCAAAGGTCTCTTTGAATAAAAGTTTTGCGTTGATATTCCTGCTACTGATGCGACTTCTCCACGTGTATCGGCCATTTTGTTTTTAAGAATTTATTTTTGCATTTACAACAGTTGACCACTAAGTGGCAGTATATAACAAGGTACAATAGCATCCATTCTCGTGGCTGGTGTAGAGTTTTCACATTAATACTCATGCATACAGAAGAAAACAGCTATTGAATTGCTGTCCACTGTAGTGGCCACTATGCGTGAAAGAGTTAATTTAACATCACAATCCTAATCCCCAGAAGGCAAGTACTGTGCACTAATTTGCACCAAAAGTGTTTGGTTTATAATACGTTAGGTTCATAATAAGACAATGCAGCAATGCAGCAATATACAATATTTTATGATGCAATAAATATTTTATTCTGAACTGGTAATATCCAACAGAACTGAGCAAACATTAGTGACGCAATGGGAGGTGTGTTGACACAACATGGTACAAAGTATCTCTGCTTTTAAAAACGCCATTACTTAAAATAAACTGTAACGTTAAACTAATAAATTAAAATGACTGCATTTATTTGATTGTTGACTGTAACATTAATAGCCCCATTGTTGTGTTAGTTGCTGGAATATGAAATTACAACCAGCGTAACTTCACTAACTCAAGAAGCACGTTTTAATTTGTATAAGAAACATAATGTAAAGAGCGGTCACCTCTATGTGAGCGTTAATAAAGTGTTCGGTGCGCCCACGGTACACCCACTCTCTACTGCTGATCTCCTTCTGCTCAGGAACCGTCCAGCCTGGTTCCTCTCCATCACAGTGGAACCAAACCAGGATCTGGCTATTTACCTCACAACTGAGCCAGCGGCGCACCTTAGCAAACTCAGGGACTGCCAAACACACACACACACACACACACACACACACACACACACACACATTTTTAGTCATTTTTAAAAAGCGCATGGTCTGTAACACTGTTTGTAACACTGCACTTACATTTCGTCATATATGGTGTAATGACAAAATATATTCCGATACTCTCATAGGCAATCTGGACCTTTCTGTGTGGAGTTTGCATGTTCTCCCTACATCTGCGTGGGTTGCCTCCGGGTACTCCGCCCATAAGTTCCTCCCGGGTTTCCATTCCATTAAAAACACGCAGTCAGACAAATTGGAGATCCCGAAATCGGCATGTAGGTGTGTTTTGCGTTTGTATATGTCACCTGTTTAGGTGTTTTGTGTAATCGTCCCTAACTAGGTTTAATTGGTGGTAAATCTAGATAAGTAGATAATGATCTCTTACCTTTTTCTGCGTAGGGAATTCTGACACACTTCCCATCTTCGCCATTAAACTGCCATCCGTGAAAGGGGCACTCTATGCAGTTCCCAACAACTCTGCCCCCTACAGCCAGATTGGCTCCTAGATGGGGGCAGTAGGCATCAACCACATGGGCCTTTCCATCCCGACCCCGAAACACAGCCACCTGCTCGCCTGAGGACATGAAAACATAATGTTCTGATCTTTTTCTATGCAACATTGTACCAAATAGGCCCAGAAGGTTAGTAGAGATTGTATTGAGGTCACTAGAAATCTAGGACATAGTAGGTGAAGATGTTAAAGTGTGAGAGACCATATGAAGAATTTGTACTTGGGGGTTGACGATCCGCGAGTCTGAGGATGTAGATTTCCTCTCGACATTGGTGGGAACCAATGACTCTACAATACATAAATTAAATAGCAAGATCCTAGTATTGATCCTTGAGGGATGTAGAATCTTTACCCAGTTACCCAGTGAAATGAAGTCTGTTTTATCACTTTATTTAAAAAAAAAAGCTCTAGTTGGTCAAAACTACCCAATTTTGAAGCTGACAAAATCTGTCGGACTCAAGATTCTCAATATAGTTTTCAAAGCACGAACGATTAGGAATTATTTTGTAATAAAGTCCGACCAACTGTGGCCGGTGTTCACATTTCCACCAGTCTGCAGCAACTATCGTAAAATATATACAAAAACAGCACTGTATAATGTTTAGTCCAAGATTCTTTGGAAAAAAAAACTAATAATACAAGGGTATTTGGTATATTCTCTAATAGCATAGATCACTGATGTCAGTCTCGGCAAGCGGAAGATTCTGGTATCTCAGAAAAATAAATGAGCTTTAAAAAAAGTCGATGGTCTTGTTTTGTAATAAATAAAGTTCAAAACCCGACACGTTTTGTTCTGCGTGTATTTTTTTTTACCTGAACATCACTGGAGCTTAAAAGATAGTTTAAAAGTAAAATAATAATAAAATATTTCATAAAAAGCTTCAATCGTTTAATGTCCACGGTTCAAATAATATCAGGCAGAATATTCATATCTCACATGTGTTTTCACCTCACAGAATCTGACCCTCTTCGCAATAAGTTTAGACACCCCTGACGATAACAGAATATATAAAAAAAGATTTAAAAAAAAGTATATTGTCGGATAATAGGATTAAAACATGTGAAAGAGACCATCATGTACAGCACGTGCATAACAGCATCGGCACTCGCTCTGGTACTAGAGCATCATGGATCTGTCATTGATGTGACCTCAAAACGTGCCGATACTAAATTAAGAGAGAAGATCTATTTTTATACCAGATCCAAACACACGCCGCTCAGATTCCGCAGAGCATCCGATGCATTTTAAAACTGGGTGAGGCAGACAGCAGAATTCTAATTCATACAAATTATATTGCTTAGGAAGTTAGGAAATAAATAGATAATACGAGCAAGACAAGAGTGGCAGCATCGAGGGGTGAAGTAAATGACCACAGCATGTATGTGTAAATGTTTACAGGGTTTATTTGCTAAATAGATTCCTCTAAATAGATTTTTTATTGGGTGCGAAATCTGTGTGCTGACTTGGACGGTCCCAAGTCAAATGACAGAAAGCAAAACTGGATGCCACCTTACTTCCATAAGAGCTTAATAATTAATTGAATATTGATTTAGGTAATCTAGTGAACTTGGCATGTTTTTGTAATGTATTACAACTAAATCTTCTTGTCGTTTGCGTTATTGCTGCATTTTTCATTAGTAGATGCGTTAGTAGTAAGAACGAAATATTTTTGGCTTTTAATGACATCCATCCAGCAGCCACAAAGCGCCGGTAACAGAAAGCACCAGCTATCCAGGAGGGTTAGGTTAGTAGGTTTAGGAATATAGGACTCTCCATAGCATGTGTCTATCAGTGTCTCATCTGTTTACTCCACACGTACCTTACTGAGACTTGGACTCTGTCACCGGTTGACCACTTGGGATAAATACTCACTGACCAACTCACTGCAGGTTTTGGTAATGCCCTTACCCAGTTATCTTGCCCTCACAAACCTTTACACTTCAGCTATTTCCGGCATCTAGGTGGCTAAGTGGGTATCACAGTCGCCAGACAGTAAATATTCCCGGGTTCGATCCCTAAGTGAGACGGTCCCGGGTACTCTCGGTGTGGAGTTTGTTTGTTCTACGTGTCTGTGCCAGTTTCCTCCAACACTCCTAAGACATCATGGAGATGGGGAAACGTTCGGTAGATGCAAACAGCCCGAGAAGTCGTCCAGTGTGTCAAAGGGACGTCCAGATGGATGTAAGGGAACAAGACACCAATGCGAACGGGCAATGGTCCGACGAGGGATGATAGATTTAACTTCAGCATTAGGTTAAAGGTTAAAACGATAATTGCCACTCTGGCATTAGAAGAACATACAAAACTCAAATAGCCACTCAAATAGTAGCGTTAGAACCGGGCTAGAACCCGGATCAAAAGGGTGAATGGGTTTTCGTTACCTTGCACCATTTTATAGAAGTGACTTTAGGCACGGATGGCCCACTACCACCGAATCGGGCCCCTGATTAAGGTCCTTAACATTCAACGGCAGTCAGTTTGGATAAATGGGTTCGATCATGGATTTGCATGTTCTCCCGGTGTCTGCCTGGCTTCCTCCCAAATAAACAGCCTAGTCACTTGAACATGCCGCACTACACACCCAGTACCCATTCCAAAACTCCTCTACCCACCATTGTACCCATCATTGTACCCACCAAAGTACCTACCCAGTACAGTCACGCTTTTGACATCCCCCCTGTCCAGCATGTGAGAGTCCAGGACGCGGTACCATCCGTTCGGGTAAACCGGGGGTAATTCACCCGTCTTGCGCCTCCGCCGAGCCTCGTTGGCAGCCCGGGCTCTGGAGCAGCCGTCCTCGGTTAAATACCCGACATCGTCCGGGCTCCTGAGCAGCTCCAGCGGAGCAAACAGTAGCCGGTAGATCCATCCCGCGGCCAGCAGCAGCACCCCGGCCAGGATGCAGGTCACCGCGCGTCCCGGAGCTCCAGCCAGGCCGGTTTTCCTCCACAGGAACCCGCTACCGAACAGAACATCGGACGGATCCCGGACGTGCAGCAGGACCGCCGCGGCGAACGCGATCACGACCGCGACGAGAAGCTTCACCGGGGGAGAGGAGCTGACCGGACCCGCCATGCTGCTCCTCCTGTACCGCAGTTTCCACCGGACGCACCGCGATCACGGTCATAAACGGAGTAAGTGAGCCCGGTATGGAAGAGAACGTTTCCATGGGCGGTTCTGGGGGTGTCCCAGGGGTGGGGCGGTGTACTAAACACTTGGTCCCATCTGCCCCCGAATAAAGTAATCGCCTGAGTACGAGCGTGTGGCTTTGCACGTTCTCCAAGTACCCGTGTGGGTTTCCTCCGGGCACTCCGGGATCCTCCTACAGTCCAAAGACATGCTCTTGAGGCAAGGTAGGGGTGTAGTGGATAATCGCCTCATACAGACACCGGGGTCCTTTTTCCCTTGTTGGAGTTTGCATGTTCTCCCCGTGTCTCCGGGCACTCCGGGATCCTCCTACAGTCCAAAGACATGCTCTTGAGGCAAGGTAGGGGTGTAGTGGATATTCGCCTCACACAGACATCCGAGTCCTTTTTCCCTTTGTGGAGTTTGCATGTTCTCCCCCTGTCTGTGTAGGTTTCCTCCGGGCACTCCGGGTTCCTCCTACAGTCCAAAGACATGCTCTTGGGGTAAGGTAGGGGCGTAGTGGATACTCACCTCACACAGACAGTCCGAGTCCTTTTTCCCTTTGTGAAGTTTGCATGTTCTCCCCGTGTCTATGTAGGATCCCGCCGGGCACTCCGGGTTCCTCCTACAGTCCAAAGACATGCTCTTGAGGTAAGGTAGGGGCGCAGTGGATATTCGCCTCGCACAGACATCCGAGTCCTTTTTCCCGTTGTGTCTCCCCATGTCTATGTAGGTTTCCTCCGGGGGGTGGTTGGGGTTGATGTGAAGTTTGCATGTTCACCCCTTGTCCATATGGGTTTTTTCTGGGCACATCGATTTCCTCTTATAGTCCAAAGAGAAGCACATAATTAAATTTGAGATTTTATACTAAACTGTTCTGTAGAGGTGCCATTGTGGTGCCAACGCTCGGCTCCTTTTGCCAATTGTGGAATTTGCATGTTCTTCCCATGTCCATCTGGGTTTCCTTTTGTTGTTTTGGTTTCCTTCCACAGTCCAAAGACATTCTAGTGAGATGAATTGGGAATATCACTTGTTTATTGATATAATGTGTGTAATGGCCTTATCACTGCATTATCAAGGCATTGGGACTGTCGGAAACTGGAGCACCTGGAAGAAACCCACATGGACACTTGGACTCAGACCCCTCGACCTGGGAATCAAAGCCAAAACATTTCTATTGTAGTCCATTCACGTAACTCAAATGTTTCCCAAAGATGACGGACCAACAACGTCCGTTTGTTGACATGTTTGCCGATGGCATGGAGATCGTTGTGATTTGGTACCTGACACCCAGTCTTGTGTTTATAATTATATGATATTAGAAACTTGCTTTGTTCCAAGTGGACAATCGCCTGCCTGGACCACCTTTGTTTTGTTGACGAGAACTGATATAACGTACAATACAAAAGGGTCAGTGAACTTTCCGGAATGGCTTCCTAAATAGTCGTTACCTGGATTAGCTAAAACTAAAAAACTTAATCAATGATTATCTGGTCAGATGCAAAGGAATCAAAGTCAAGCAAGTTTTTATAAATAAATCTTCTACTTTTTTTAAACCATCCATCTATCTAGTCGATGACAAATTGGATCATCTGCCTTGAGACTGCTAACCATTTATTAGACAATATTATTTATTAAAATGTTGATGATCTTTCCAGGCTCCAAGTGTCAGTCATTCAATTACAGAAGAAACAACATGCAGTAGTTGAAACATCGTTGTATTAAAAATGGCTCTTTTGGAACCGAATGACTTCAGCTGATCTACATGTTTGTAATGTTTTAGGGTTAATCGTGTTATTTGATATCATATGTTAAATGTAATAAATGAAAAAATACCAAACACTTTGTCAAAAAAGTTTATTAGATTCAGTTATTGGGTTTGACATTTTAGTTGACGTTGGGAAAGCTCACGAAGGTACTGGTCCAGAAGTGGACGAAGCGAGTTCTCATTCTCTGCTTGACCGAATTCTTGCCCATGTCATGGTTGATGTCCACAAACTGGTGACTCTCATCGGTGAACTGTGGCCAGGCCACAGGAACTTCAGAATCGCCTTTGTTGGGGTCACTGGGAGAAACGATAAGAAATCATTAACGCTGTAAACTCTGTAAATGTGTTCTTTTTTCAGAGTAGTGTGTTACCCGGTCTTGGCGAAGTTGGTCCAGTAGGAGATCATATATTTAGAGACCTTGCGGTGTCTGGGGAAGTAAGCCAGCGGAGTTGCAAAGGGCTTTCCAAAGACGTACTGCAGGTCATCTGCGTGGTCGGCCCCCATCCAGGAGGGATAGGCAATCAAGCGGTTGGGCTCTGAGAACAGGTACGAGTATGTACGGGCCGACCTAATACAATAATAAAGCAAGCAACTGAATTCAGACAGCAATTATGGGTTTAGATTTAATACTAACGCATTGTAACTGAGTGCAGAGTGTGATGTCATTCTGGTAGTTTGAAAAATTCACACACTTGGCATTTTTGGCATGCAGATATAGGGCTGTTTGAGTTGGCACCAGGAATAGATAGTCTGTCTCGATGTCCACGATGGTTTTCTTGATGGTGGCCTTGTCGACTTTACTTCCCCAGTTAGCACTGTACTGGTCGAATGCAGCTTCGGCAGCTGCCGGACCTTTATCACTGGTCAGAGCCGTTAGCAGATTTTGCACATCTTCACTGTGGAAATCAATAAGTCACTGAGTTTCTTATCAGCCATAAATTAATTATTTGTGTCCTTAATGATTTGTATTTCATAATATTTCCCAAGACACTTTGGAATAGAAAGTACTATACATATAAGAAACATTTACACTGGCGTGGTTTGAAGTGGCCGGTTAATGGAGCCGATATCAAATCCGGCGAAAAGGTGGCCATCCATGTCGTTGACTCCAGCCAGGTAGTCGATGTTGGCAGCATTAGAGAACAGCATGCTGGGGTCATTAGGCAGGAAATCACCATCAATCACAGGGGTAAGCTCCAGGTTCTTTACTATGGGGTCTAGAACATGTACATATTCTGATTTTACTCACAGCCAAGATTTGACCCCTGTAAATGAACTTCATAGATGGAAAACTATAAGCTGTACTTACGTTTTGCACTGCCATTCAGGTTAACGTTGCCGGCAAGAGTCAGCTGGATAGGATCGGTCATCTTCAGGCACTTGACCATGTCTTGGTCAGTGGGGCAGCCCAACCTTTTAGCAACCTGTCGGCAGGTGATAGAAGATACTACTCAATTTCTTGTTTCATCTATAGATCTGCAGTATCTATGCAAGTATGGAGTATGGAGTATGGAGTGACCAAATCTTAGTAAAAGCTTGTGTGTCTCTCTATAAACAGTGCTGATCTATAATGTCCTTCTATGTATCTTAATTCTGCGATATTATGTACCAACACTCTCTTCAACTACGTTTTAAATTACGTGCAAGCCAATCAGAGTGTAATTACATTCATATTCATGATAATACGAGTCTAATAAGTCTAATAGCACAGTTACCTGTTCAGTATACGTCCTAGGATTTCTGTTAACAGCCCAGGTACACAAGGCGACGCCACTTTGGGAGATAGCTCGTCGGATCAAGCCTTTATTGTGAGGAGAGAGCATCTGCACAGACACAAACATGAACACACAAATCGAGGTTACTGAAAGAACAATGTTCCTTTGCATAGAAATAAGTACAATTACAATCCAACAACATGTCTCGTACCTGAAGGCTTACGCTGGCTGCTCCGGCAGACTCGCCAAAGATGGTGATCTGGGTGGGATCACCTCCAAAAGCCTTGATGTTCCTGTGCACCCAGGAAATAGCAGTATGCTGGTCCCACAGACCATAGTTTCCTGAAAAATAAAACCAGTAGGGAATATGAAGGATAATGCTACACTAAAACATGTAAATAAATTCTGCTCTGTTAGTTCTCACCAGGCAATTCAGAATCTCCTGAGCTGAGGAATCCTAAAGACCCGACACGATAGTTGGCGGTCACCACGATGACGTTCCCTCGGTCTGCAATCTCAGTTCCATCGTACAGGTAGTTGTTCAAAAAGTTTGCACCCTGAGAACCACCGACCAGGAAGGCACCACCGAAGAAGTAGACCATGACAGGGAGCCCGGTTGAAACTACAAAAACAAACACACAAACTTGTAACATACAATGTAGGTTCTGGATGATCGTGAACATTCACAACAACGTATGATTAGAGACGCAGTACCAGTTAAAAGTTTGCCCACACCTTCTCATTACACACCTCAAGGGCAACACCTGTAAGGGCAATCTGACCAAGAAGGAGCGTCATGGAGTACTGCGTCAAATGTTCTGGCCTCCAAAACCAACTGACCTAAACCCATGATTTGTAATGAGATAAAGCTGAATTCAGAATGAAGATAAAGCAATCAACACGTACTCAGGACCTCTGGGAGCCCCTTCAATACATGGAAAACAATTCCAGATGTTTCCTCGTGAAGCTGGTTGAGAAAACGCCAACCTGGATAGTGTGCATAAATACATGCATAGTAGTAAGACTTATTTGGGCAGCCGTGGGCAAATCCGAGAGTCCCTTGATCAAGGCAACGGACCCCTAACTGCTTCCCAGACACAGTGGCTAGGACTGCCGGCTGCTCTGGGCACATGTGCTCACTACCACCTTCTAGTGTGTTTCACTGTAGGAATTGGGTTAAAACACGGAGCGCACATTCAGCGGTGTGTAAAAAATGGTGTGTCTATACTTTTGAACGGGATTGTGCGTAATAAGCTGGATTCTTACTTGAACGGCCTTGAGGGATCCAGATATTAAGGTACAAGCAGTCTTCACTTCCACGGGTTCCAGACTGCAACAGGTTGAGTTGCAGACACCTCGGCCCGAAGTCTTTAGTCTTTCGAACCCCTATTGAAATAAAACCCCAAACAGGTACGCTCAGTTAAGTGGAAAAATTAATCTATGCTTTAAAAGCAATGCCAACTTAGACCATAAACAAAATTAAAAGCCTGTGTTAAATTAAAAACCTTTGTCATGTCTTTTACCATGCAAATAAAACTCCCTTTAGCCTTGTTTACTTCTGACAGCTTAGATGTTTGTTTACACACTTACCACTCCAGCCAGGGTGAGGGGTCGGTTTCTTAAATCGGCTTGGCGGGGCAGCAAACGGGATGCCTTTAAAAACATCCATGTAGCGGAAGAGTCCAACTCTGTGATTTGATCCTTCAACCATCCCTCCTTCAGTGTATACAACTCCTAGCTACATGAAATAAAGTAATAAATAATGATGTTTTAATGATAAGAAAAGTGCGTTACAATCAAACTTCAAATGTTTAGTGGAATAAATTTTTTGTCGGGATGTCGGGTGTATAATACAGATTTATCAAAAAAATATTTATACATTATTTTTCTCATTATTAGGACAATTGCTATCTCATTATTTTATATATTAAGTCATTATTTTGAGATACTAAATTGTTCTTTTGAGATACTAAGTCTGGCCAAAGAATGTTGCACTTCCCAAAATTTGGCCCTCTTGGGAAAAACTTTGGACACCCCTGTGCAACGCAATTATATTGAGATACTAAAGTCATTACAGTATTTAAAATAATAAGTCATTATTTTAAGATACTAAGTGATTGACATAGTTGTTATTTTGGCATATGTGTGTATTTACCCGTTTCAGTCGTTTCCGACTCTTGGGTCCCTCTATGGGGCGCTACCGATCCCCAGAGTTACTCAGCAATTATATTTTTACGGAGGTTGCCAGGTCTTTCTCCAACCCCATATCGCTGCAGGGATCTTGCGAAACTGCAGGACAATTTTACCCACTTCTGATCAACCTAGTGCAAGTTTTTGGATTGTGGGAGAAACCGGAGTACCCGGCGGAAACCCACGCCGACACGGGGAGAACGTGCAAACTCCACACAGAAAGCCCCTGGCCGGACCCGGGGATCGAACCCGCCTAGTTTGGCATACTAAGTCATTATTTTGACAGTAATTAACAATGACAGAAACAATATGTGCGAGATGTTTATTTTTGGAGCAGGAAATCTAGTCTGAACATTTAAAAAGACTTTTTATACTACATGCACCTCACACTAACCATAAAAACATTCATGATTGTAAACAGACTCACCGAAGACGCATTTGCAGCACTAAGAAAAAACCCCAAAACAGCTAAAATCTCCAGAGTCGCCATCGTGACCCACCGGACCAGAGCCGTGAAGTCAGACTTCATCCCTCGACTCTTATATATACTCACTCATATCTCAGCAATATGGAACAACACTCGAGTTTCAAGGACTAAACATGTGTATCCTTATCTTAATTCTCACAGAATTAAAGCGTTATGTCATAAATTTACCTGGTTATGTAAAAGCTCCAGGATACATTTTATAGTTTTAATCAGGCAGCACGAATAACAACACAATTCATTAACATCATAACACAGAGTTTGCATGTTCTCTCCGTGTCTGTGTTGCTTTCCTCCAGCAGAAAAAACAAATGCAGTCTGGTGTACTGGAGATACTGAAATTGTCCTTTGTATTGTGTGTCTATGTGTGTCAGGCTAATGACCTGTTCAGGTGTCTAGTGTATTTGCTCGGACCCCCGATGCTCAGACATGACCCTAAATAGGATTAAGCTAGTGATGTGTTGTGTAATCATAAAACCAGATGTTGTAACTCTGTTCCAACCTTCTCTCTCTCTCTCTCTTTCTCACACACACACACACACACACACTGTTTTCAACCTCGAGTTATCATGTTATTTTGGAACGATCCATATACGAAGTCATAATAAATTCACCGATTCTCAATCCAATCCTAGTTTTAGACACACCGTCTGAATCAATGTTTTATTTTTACATTCGTAAAAAAAACACATTATTGTACTTTATTTATCTATTTATTGTATTTATTTATTTAGCTTTATTATGTCATGCTTTGCACCTTATGTACAGTTCAGGTATGGCAGGTCATTCTTCACACAAGTCACATCAAATCAAGTCCTGGATAATTTTGCATCTTCAATTTACCTTACCTGCTTGTTTTTGGACTGTGGGAGGAAACCCGAGCACCCGGAGTAAACCCACACAGACACAGGGAGAACATGCAAACGCCACTCATTGAACATCGAACTCGGGATCTCTTGCTGTGAGGCGCCACCCGAAGTAAACAAATAAACAAAGTGTAAAACAAACCATAATTTGTTTTAAATATTATATTTTTATATTCTACATTTATAAATACATTTGTGCGTTTCTCTTGGGTTTGTACTCAGATTCATGAGGGTCCACCTGGAGTGGTTTTCCAAGGTCTTTGAAGTTCTCAGAGGTTCGGAGCGCTTGGTGATTGTTTAGACTTGACGGTGAGGTCAAGTCGTGCTAAATCATCTCAGTTGGGTTAAATCAGGAGATTTTGGTCCAGGAGGAGTCCAGGTCACCTAACAGAGCAGTCCATGACTCTTGCTTAGAGAGAGAGAGAGATCGTATTTAGCCTGGAGGTGTGTACGGTGTATACAAATATACTGTCAAAAATAGACACCGTCTATCAAAGAATGTAATAAAATATCTTTTTAGGTTAATCATGCTCAAATGTACAGGATAAAGAAATACGAAGGTAGGAAAGGATTTCCAGGTGTTTCCATAACAGATATCAGTCATTCGTTCACCACTAGGGGGCGTTGAGTTTCAGAGGGTTTCGTTACTTTACCGTCCAGTTGAAATGACGTTGTAGATATTGGCTGATCGATATTTAACAGTGAATGCTTTTAAATGGTATATTAAAAAAAACATTGTAACTCTTAAGGCACCACCATATGCAGAGAGCGACTGCTTTATTTACAATCGTGCACAAGCCCTCGTTTTTTTTTTTATGGCTATCGTGTCCGCCCTTCTGGGCCAATTTAATTGTTCCAGACATACAGTATCAAGCTGCTAAATAATTTATTTACAAATAAAAAAGTATTGCTGCCAAAGACGGTTCACCGGTGTTCTGGCTAAAATATAATGTACTGTCATTGTAAAAAGTTGTAAAATCACGTAATTAATTATACAATCGTTCATCAAAATATAAACAGAATCATTTATTATTACTAACATGTTTTATTCCCGATATGAAAGTCGTTCAGGCTTTACATGTAATCGAGCATTTCAGTCTCCATTTCATTCTCACTCCCATCAGAAACCTTGTATTCATCATCAACATCATCATCAATATCATCAACATCAAATTCATCATCATCTTCATCCTGACCAAAATCGTCTGGCTTACGTCCAGCCCGGACGGGTTTCAGCTTCGGGGAAGAAAGCCCTAAAAAGAACAAAATATGATTTATAATCCATTAGGGCTGTCCACAACCAACGATTTTGTTGGTCGACCAGTGGTCGTCATTTACTCCAACTAATCGACTAATAGTCGACTAAAAATACCATTTAGACC
>JAOTRQ010054149.1:0-14673 GCA_028565875.1 Hoplisoma paleatum | reverse complement strand
TAAACATTTCTAGCTGCATTTTTGTGATCATGCTTTATTGTGATCTGCGGCAGCCCGGCATTAAAGGTAAAACTTCATAAATGTGGATCCCGGTCAAAATAGTATTTTTAGTCGACTACTAGTCGATTAGTTGGAGTAAATGATGACCACTGGTCGACCAACAAATTCCTTGGTCGTGGACAGCCCTAGAATTTTCAATAAATTACTCGATTGCTAAAATATTCAATAGTTGAAGGCCTATATATATTACAAAATAATAGCCTGCATTGTTGCTTTAATAAATAAATATCTCATAAAAATGTGTTTGACTCATTTATAACGCTGTGTTTTACATTGTTTGGTTACTTGATATTTATTAGTTTATGTGATTAATATTACTGTCAGATATTCTGTAATTCAAACTAATCTCCCCTACTAAAAAGTACTAAACAATGTCAGAGTTAATTCTTAATTCGTTGTAAGGACGTGCCAATTTGAAGGAAATACGTTAGCCAACAAAATCTTAGCGAATTACCTTGGGCTCCCGCTCAGCCATCCTGCAGAGAAGCTCCCTAAGAGACAACACCGTCTCCTGCAAAGCCCGTCTCTCCCTCTGCCAAGAAGGGGGTGGAGCCAGCTCCAAATCTGAGTGGGACTGTCCAGCCGGCATGGGACGACGGGACAAGGACAGCACCCTGCAGCTCTCCTGGTACACCCGGTTCAGCATGGTCTGACATACAAACAAAAACGTCTTCATGGTGACAGAGACTCTTGACATCACAGCTGAGTAACCGTTATCAGTTAATGAATAACCAAATGACTACTGAATTTGTATACGAGATTCCAATGGTTGACTTGTTGAATGGAGACCACAGACACAAGCTATACAAAGTAAGCTTATATTGTTAAACTGCAACTCAGTCTACTGCCCTTTCGTAGTTAGTAGTAGTTATAATAGGTTAGAACAGCACTGCTCCCTACTAACTGAGCTTTCAATCATGAAGAGGACTTCAACTACACATCAGGATGCGTTGGCAGAATTTAACATGTTAAAACACAAATGGATCTTTAATGCTTCAGAATTAATTCATGTTTGAAAGCACTTCAACGTCCTGAATGAATCTCCAATACCGGATTAGGACATCAAGTTAGTGCTAGGAATGACCTGTTCTATACATGCTAAATGCTCGGACCTTGATGCTACAATTACTTTAAAATACATGGCCACAACGCTTGTTTTGGTTTTTTTGTTTACATGTGCAATACGTTCTGAACATCCACATGT
Source organism: Hoplisoma paleatum (assembly GCA_028565875.1). Lineage (NCBI taxonomy): Eukaryota > Metazoa > Chordata > Actinopteri > Siluriformes > Callichthyidae > Hoplisoma > Hoplisoma paleatum. The sequence goes on along the minus strand of JAOTRQ010054149.1, from coordinate 13,409 downwards.
ACACTGTTCTCAGAGGTACTTTATTACTTACACAGTACGTCTAAGTTAAACATTCATTATGTACTTCAGTCTTATTTTGATAAAAACACATGTTTTGTTTGCTTATGTCTGGTTTAGATTCTCACATTTTCACAAAATAAACAAGTCTCGAGGATAAGTTAAGACAACCAGTGAAAACATCTGTCTTATCTTAAAACAATTGATTTTCATTTGAATGATGTTGAGAGAAAAGCTTCAGAAAAATGTTTTAAAAATGTTCTGTATTAATTAATATAGAAAACACTGTCAAATTATTTTTCACAACTTCTATATCGAATTGATATTGCAACTCAGCTCAAATATATCAGGATATGATTTTTTGTCCATAACAACCAGCCCTAGTAAATACCGTAGAAACAACTGACACCTCACATACATTGCCAATCATCATGTCCGAGTTGTAACAGAACTCCAAAATAGTGCTGCCTTGGTGATGGCACAATAAAGGACGCTAGATCTGTTTAATATTTAGCTGATCGGTAATGCTCAGTTTGGAGTTCTGAGAACTGACATCTCTAGTTTACATGTTAAAGGGCTAACAAACCTGTAACTCCGGTGACAGCAACTCGTTGTATTGCAAGCTGCTCGCCGCGCTGTCTGAGGGTGGAGCAGGTGCCATTCCTCTTCCTCGTAAATACTCCAAAAAGTGAGCATCAAGTCGTTCTGTATGTTCCAGCTCTTGTCGGAGTTTCGCCTCGAGTTCAGAACTTCCATCTGCAAAAGCCAGGATGAGCTAAAAACTTAATATACTATACATGCACTGAACAACCGAAGTGGATCAAATACGCGACTCACTGCTGCCGTATCCATCGCTGACCCATTCTGGTACTGAGACAGGGGAAGTAGAGCAAAGAGGAGAGCGAGAGGTTGCGTCCTCCAAATTCTCCAGTTCTTGCACCTACAGAAAAAATATTTTAATTACGACAATCCTGACAATATATACCCTAACAATATATGTTAAACGATCTAAGAACTGCCTTTCATATTGCAATCGAATTATAAGCCTACTAACTGATTAAACTACCTCTTCCATTTACCTTATCAGCATCTAATGAGTCAAGGACTGATAAGTTCTCAGAGATGGAGAGAGAGCGTGGAGAAGCCGTGGGTGAACGGGTGCTGGCTAGATCGGTCTCTGGTGGTGGCATGAGTGGCTGCTTCAGCTGGTTTCTCTCAATCCTGTCCACTGGTGAATGCTTGCTCGACAGCTCCAGGCTGGTGTTGCGAAGGCCGCTCAGGTCAGACAGGTGAGACGCATGCAGGTGGGAAAGTGGCCCCTCGTTGCAGTCGAGACGTCTTAGGACCTCGGGGGAGGACAGGGACGAGTCACGAGACAGGCCGTCAAGGAAGCGTTGCCCGTGCTTAAAGCTGTGGATCTCCGTGAGCTCCTGATGGCTATTACGCTGGCGTAGCTCCTCTAGTTCCTTTTGCTGGTATGCCAGTTCTTCCTCCTGCACTTCCAGATCGTCCTGCAGGCTCCTCAACTCGGCACGAAGATGCTGGTTATGTTCTTCGAGATCAGCCAAAGCGCGATCCTTACACTAGATTGAAAAATAATTTAAGATGTTATTCATGCAAGCAAACAATGATAATTAAATTAACTAAATTATACACAAGTCATTGATAGTCATTCATCGGTCTCTCACCTGGCCCTCCTCTCGCAGCTTTTCTGCTCGCTCGGTACTGCTGTTGAGTCCCTCCTTTACTGAAGCTAGCTCTGCTCGGAGTACATCGTGCTCGGCTCTTAGATTGGTCAACTGTTCTTCTCTCTCTCGCAAAGCAGACTCGGCCTTAGCCAGAGTCTCTTCTGCACAGGTCTATAAAATTCACACAAAAAACAAAATCTATCTGACGCAACTCTAACAGCTACCGGAAGAAATACCTGCTTTCAGAGTCTAACTGTTTTTACGTTTAAACTCCTCGTTTGAGATCAACACAGGACGCTGAAATACAACTGAAAACTTCCTCTTTGGCTTGGTTTTAACTTCCTGAGTGAGTAAACTTCTTGTGAGCCAAATAAGCATAAAGAGGCTGGGCATACATCTAGTGTTTTAATACTGTGTAGTTCAGTTTTATCCTGTGCAGCATTAAATAGCTTGTATATGTCAAAATAACACCACATTAGTTTACTTTCACTTTTTGTTTGACTACGAGGTTCAAATCACTCGATGTTTAAACATTTAACGTGTTCGTTAGACAGCACATGATTTTAAATCCACACACCAACCAGTTACGGCCTAGTAGTTAGGGTATAGGGACAAGTAATTTAAAGGATACTGATTCAAACCTTACCACTTACAGATTGCGGTCATTGGATCCTTGAGCGAGGTCCTTAGCCCTAACTGCTTTGACAATACATGGTAACTAAAGTAAATCGCTTTGGATTTGACCACTAAATGCTGAAAATAAATCAACCAGGGCGGATTTCCCAATTTTCCGTCATGATTTAACAGCAGCCAATTCCCCTCCGCTGACACGTGATGAGAACAGACCATATATTTACCATAAATACATATTTCTTTTTTATGTGAACAGTGAGCTGAATGATTAACATGAACTTTAAAACGACTGTGTTTTGATGTCATGCGACATGCTGAACACGTGAATCGAATCACGGTGATTTCTCTATGGAAATCATTTAATTTACAAACCAATCGCACTTCAGGCCTTGTTCAAGTATCCAATAAGCTTGCGAATTATCAAATTTGAAGCAGAGTTTAAGTATTTCCTTATTAGAGTAAGTGACATTTCAGCGAACGAATTTCGTTGCAGCTAGTAGCAGCCTAATCTAGAAATCTGTAGTGAAACAAATATTCGTTTTTGTTAATTACTTAAATAAAAAGTGGATTGGATCTCTAATGGAACAAAATGTTTTTTAATCTATTTTCAGTCAAATCCGACTCTCGGCTCCTCTATGGACCGCTACAGATCCCCAGAGTTTCTCAGCAAGTGTTTTTACAAAGTAGGTTGCCAAATCTTTCTCAAACCCCATTCGCTACGGAGTTCCTGTGTATTTATATGAACATTTTTCACATCTCAACTCAACTTAGTGCATTTTTTTGGACTGTAGAAGGAAACTGGAGTACTTAAAGAAAACCCACACTGACATGGGGCGAACATGCAAACTCCATACAGAAAGGCCCCGGCCCAACAACGAAACTAAAGGATGTAAATTTAGAAGAAATATAAATAAAACATTACAGTGGTTATAAGTTTATGGTGATGTATGACCGAACAAGGTCACGGTGAGGTATGTGCCACACACTTTCACAAAGCATTCTCAAATACGGATTTGTTTTATGAATAATTTAAATAAAATGTACTAGTAAATGTGATTGCGAAATTTGTGGTGTGTTGGATATAAATATTGTCAATAAAAATATAACTAGATCCTGCTAATAAAGCAAATTAATAAAATTGATCATGTTCAGTTTTATCAGAAACGCAGTATTTTGCATTTAAAATGTATTTATGTTTGTGTAATACATGATTACTCCAAAGTTCTCTCACCAGAACTTCTTTTTGCGTCTCCTCTTGGTCCATCTGCCTCTCCTCCAGCTTAATGTTCAGTTCCTGGATCTGAATGCTCCTTGATGACAGTTCTTGTTTTAGTCTCTCCATTTCCTCCTGGAGTCTCGCCTCCTGTATGTGCCAGGTCTGTTTTTCTGTATACAGCTCTATTTTTCCTGTCTCCAAGGCCTGAACCTGTGCCTCCAGCCTGTCTCGTTCGTCTTTCAGTCTGTGAACCTCGTCACTCAATTGTCCAAGCTCCCGTTGCATCTCGGTCCTCATCTCATTGAAACTCTTTAGCTGGAGCTCCAAGTCTTTATAATCCCTCTCACTATTTTCCAGCTTGTGGATGTGGCTGTGTAGTTCTTCCACCTGGGCTTCCTTTTCAGTAAGCTTGATCTTCAGCTCTCCTGCTTCCAGCTCAAACGGGACCAACTTGCCTCTCTCCTCACGGAGCCTGTGGCCCAGCTCCTCTACCTGCTGCCTGTACTGCTCCTCCTGGGAATGGAGTATCCTCTGGAGTGTCTCCTTCTCCTCTGTCGCGTGTTCTAGCTCCACTCGAAGCTCAGAGATTTTGACACGACAGCTCTGTAATGTCTGGCTGCTGAGTTCATGACACAGGCTTTCCTCTGGGCCTAATTGCGGTCGAGGGGACCATGGGAAGTCTGAGGACTCTGGGCTGTCTGTGGCAGGGTCACTGATTTCGTGTCTGTTGGGGTCCAACTGGCTCAGCTCTTCTTGCAGTTTGTTAATGACCTCGTGTAGCTGTTCAGTCTCTTCCACCTTAGCTTGTCTAAGACGCTCCTGGTCAACACGGAGGTGCTCGACCTGAGCACGTAGCTCTTCAATCTCAGACTGCTTCTCCTCTGTGGTCTGTCAAAATAGTGCAGAATCAAATCATACAAACCATTTGTAATTAAAGGTCTATTTATACTTCTTGGTCAGAGCTCCTGCATCAATCCAAATCCCCTCCACAGGGCCTTGGCATCTCCCAACATCAAAAACCACAAAATGTAGTCCAAAAACGACATGTCAAAAAGACGACCGGATCAACAGACAAAGGAACCACCATAAACCTGTGACCATATTGTTGGAACCTGTGTGGTCCATACCAGCAGATAATAATGATTGTAGCTCAAATTGCTGAAGAAGACAATGCTGGTTTAGACACAGTGTGTTACATGCACATACAAGATAGCAAAAAACAGAGCCAACACAATATTAGGACAGTGTTCATAACATTAAGTCTGATCAGTGTACAAAAGCTTTGAGAAGTACTAATTTTGTAAGTAGTATTGCTGGATTATCAGATGCGGGGGAAAAATCTGCCTAATCAGTGCTTGGAGTTGATTCCAGAACAGCCAGTGATCAATCTTCAAACTCCACAAACTTCAGAGTTTCCTATCCAGCATAACTAATCAAACTTTAAATAAACATATCTCTATTATTCTTCACCACAGACGTCTGTGAGAAAAGGCTGACCTTGTTGTCATTGGTAGCCACCAGCTCCTTCTGCAGGTAGAGAATCTGCTGGTTGAGATGGTCTATCTCGAGGTTCTTCTCCTCTAGCAGAGCTGCAGGAAGTTGCAGTTCGAATTCGGTTTGTTCCACCTGCTGCTGAAGGCGAAGAGTGCTTACGGACTCCTGTAAGGTTTAGATATGGTTAAAAACAAACGGACAGCTTTTCTATGCACAAATAAAATCAAACAAATAGTAAACAACAAACTCAAGCCTTTTATTAAGATCAAACTATTTTGATTGATTTGGTTTGCAAAATTTACTTTATGGGTCAAATCCATATTTGTTTTTGATTACAATAATAATCCACAAATAGCAAAATAAAAGCACAGCTACAACTGATCTGTTAGTCAATAATTAATGAAAAAGACACAGAAATTTGGCTAAGATTAAGTTTATTTCTTAGCATGTTCTAGTCAGGTGGGACTAGATGCCAATCGAGTCATTGTGAGAAATCTGAATGTATTCTGGGGTACCTGTAGTTCTGAAAGTTGGAGCTCAAGCTGATCCTGTTTCGCTTTACTTTCTTGGTTTTTTAACTCTAGCTGCATAGTAAGGTGCCTGATATCTTCTTCCTTTACCTCCAAAGCTCTTTTTAGTGCTTCCACTTGCTCCAGTAGCACCTCCACCTACATAACCACACGTGTAAAAATGATTGCATTTTATTGCATTAGGGCTTCGTGCTGGTTAAGAAAAAAACTATTAAAAATCAAGCCTAAAGTAAACTATATGATTAACAGACCCACCTGCTCCTCTTTACTCTGCAGGTCTCGTTTGAGAGCCTCCAGTTGTTCCTTCAGATCTGGGTTAGCTGTGGGGTCAGGAACACGATGCCTCGTCTCATCGACCTTGGACTGCAGAGCTGAGATCTGAAGCTTATTAGAGTAGAGCTGCTGCTGTAAGGCGTCCTTATCCTACGTCGTACAAACCAGAATTTAAAAAGGTGGTAATTTAAACATCAGTGAAATTCAATACACTTTTTGAGGAGCAGATGTCTCACTATTTTGATGAGCATAAATATCAGCTTCCATGTCATTAATATGCATGGTACACATTAACATACTCCGATTCAGGAAAGTAACCATATCAAATCTTTTATCTGTAGTGCCTTAAATGTGCCAATGTGTGCAGCCAATAACAACCAATGGTGAAACCCAGACACAGGACAGTTTTTTTCTTTCTCTCACCTGAGAGAGGTCCTGATGGTTCTTGCGAGCTTTTTGTAACTCTTGTTCTAATTGTGTAACCGTTTTTCCAGCTTCGACACTACTCAGGAGCGCTTGTTCCAACTCGCGAATACGACACGCCATCTTCTCAATCTCCACGTTGCGCTCCTCTAGGTCCTGTTGCATCTCTGATTTAGCGGACAGCAAGGTGCTGTAGTCCTCGGTCTTGTCTTTAATTAGAGCCTGGAGACTTTCCACCTAAAATGAAATGCCATTTAATTGTAATCTGGGACTACATGAAATTTCAGCCAAAAACATTTAATTAGAAGACTAGCGTTTTGCTAAAAGCATGCTCTGGTGACTTGACATGAGTGAATTTATAACTTGATTTTCTTTATATTCCCCACAAAGACACAGATGCTTACTTAGACTTATACCATTCCAAAAAATTGCAAACATGGTACAGACATACTAAGCACTACATGGTGAATCCCACTAATGAACAGTAAAGGCAGCTACATAAGCTACATGCAGAGCTGATTAGATTTAAAAAAGCAAGGCCATGCATAAGCAGCTACAGAATCCAACTGCAAATGGGAAACATACCTGGATTACAAAGTCCTCAATCTACAATGTTTGATGGGAAGTTAAGGCACACAAAAGAGCAAATCATTAACAAAAACACAGTATTCCATGAAACTCTTTGGTAGCATGTATGATTTATACTTTTACATTGACTCGACACAAGACAGCACAGTCACCTTGACGACAAAGGTTTTACAAATACCATAAACTAATAACAATGCTAGACGGCAGTTTTCTAAGGGTTCTGCCATGTTTGTCACTCATTGCTAAAATCGGAGGGTAAACACAAAGATCGTTTAGCTAAATCAATACTGAACAATAAATGCTGTGACAAACAAAACATTGTAAGCATCAAGGTGCCGTATATACATAGCGACTACTTTTTTCTTTTTTACAACTGCACACACTCCATTGTTTTCACGGCTGCTGTTGTGGTCTGCATTGGTCTTGCGTTTCAGCACGTAGTTCTAATATTTGGGAGGTGCATGTCAAGGCTCTGCAGAGGTGGTTCAGAATGAGTTGCAACAGCATTTGAAGCAGAGATATAAATTGGCCTTGAGGTAATACTTAAAAAGTTCCTTTAAATATTATTTACCCTTTGTCCCTTGCAGTTGCTCCCTGTATGTCCTTTAGACGACATTCTCAGCTGGGATTCCAGGTTTTTAATCTCCTGCTGAAATTCATCTCTTTCATGCTCCCGCTCGATTGCTTGCTCCTAAACACATTAAAAACACAATATTAAACACCATTAAAAGCACATGCCAAAATTCATTCTGAAAAGCATAGAGATTTTTTTGAAAATACTTTCTGCTACGGTCCTGCCTATGCAATATAATTTTAGAGAATAACAATGTGCTACATAGTTAACGCTACAGGTAGGCCAGGACTAATTTCAAAGACCTAATATTTATAAACCGATTTAACAAGTGCCACATTTCATGACTGTCATTATCATAAACTAAATGGAAGCTACAATAGACGGCAGATTTTTACTAGATCAACTTTTAGCAACACAAGCCGACTTAATCAAAATCTATTTATATTATGGCTGCAACTATAAAATACTTCAACAATCAAGAATTGTAATGAAAATATTTTTGATTATTCGGAAAACACGGGCATGAACATTTGAACGGGTCCTGCATAGTTTCATTGTGAGAGCTTTAAGTCAATATATCAAAAAAAAACTTAACAGGTACCCCTCCCCCCCCACACACAATTTTGACAGATATGGGTTAATAAACCCATAATGAACTCACGCTAACCTTAAAAAGAGACATTTCACCACCATACTAGCCAAACATTCAGTCATAATGAGAAGTAAATTAACATTAAGCTGGGACTATGTTCTATTAGTAACGTATATTAATCCCTAACCATTATTGATTTATGCTACGTTTATTTTATCCATTTGCTACATTCGTCAAGGACGCTACATTTGAATGGAACCGCTGTAGGATTTCTAGGACCACCACAGAGTACAGACTAAGCATTATAAAATATGAGATTAATAAACACTAGATATTTTTAAATGTTAAATTTCTTGATTTATGATGAATGGTGTAAACTGATAAAACCTTTACTGTATGAGGCATAACATTTTAGCTTCAAAAATACAGTAGAGCTGTGACTGTTTAGTGGTTAAGGTACACTAATATTGTTGTTCTGTTGTAATTGGTGCAGTCGTGGCAGTGACTGGGTTTGTGATTGGACAAACTTCACACCAAGGCTAGAGCTGCCCAGCAAGTTCAAAAACCAAATTGTGAAAAGGATTTTTTTTCTTAAAGTAAGTCAGGTTGGATAAAGAAATATAGAAGAATGTGACCATTACAACCTTCTCTGAACATTCTGTATCCAAAGCGACAAAATTACCAATCAAATACCAATCAAGTGTTGGTTAACTGCACTTGTACACACATCAATGAACTGCCGATGATGTTTCAGCTGTTTTTCTAAAGCGTCGATGTGCTGCTGCAGGTCTTCGGTTTGAGTATGATGTTTCTCCTCCTGCTGCTGTACACGCGTCTCCTGCTCCTCCAGTGTAACCTCCAGCAAACGCAACCGAGCCGCCAGCCCGACGCGGTCCTTGTCTGACTGCCGCTGTATATCCACACGCTCCTGCCCCAGTCGCTCAGTCTCGGCCAGCAAGGCTGGAACATGGAAGAAACAGAATCTAAACAATGGCGACAAAAAAGCTGAGACAACAGAGTTACTCTCACTCAGCCATGCACAAGCTCTTCAGCTTAACTTGTGCATCGTTTCAAATACAGAAAGCACAAAAATCTAAGCTTATTTTAATGCATTATTCATTTCTTGTTGAGTTGACAAAACAAGCAAAGAAATCTCAGCAATAGCAAATGTTTATTCCAAAACAATAGTCACCAAAACCTCTTTAAAGAAAGTGTTTCTTTAAAAAAAATTAGTAAAGCTGTTATGGACAAATAAAATAAGCACAATTGTATCTTTTTTATAATAAATAAGAGTGGGCAGACAGCAAACTACTGTTAGCCGTCCTGTCAAATCAACACATTTGCCAGATCTAGATTTTAACAGTGATTGCTTTCTGTTACACAATAAAAAGTTTTGGTGACTACAAAAACTAAAAAAAACTGAAATGAAAAAGCTGTTAGTTTTGAAAATAGAAGATTCTGCATTCAAAAATCACTTCAATTTCAAACGGCACCAACAAACCTGTTTCTTCAGTTACGTCGGGACAGCCTACAGAGCAGGAAGAATATGAAGCATTGAATAAGTTTTCTCTCAAACAGCTACATAAACATTTCAACTCTTAAAACTCACCAACTCGATTGTTCAACTCTCACCATTTAAGAACATTTACTTGAAATTTTGTGTTTGGTTTTGTGTACATATTGCAGTGTTCATGGATGTGTAAAATGTTCTGTGGATTTGTGAAATAGTTGTTTTAATATCCCAGCGAAGGGTCATCGTGTAATGATTTTCTATCAAGCACAGCTTTTCTAACGCACAGATGTGTATGTGCACATCATGTTTATATATATCAAATCAAACAACAAGACTTGGAACAGAAGCAAATTGAACCAGAAACAAAAATGTCAGTTACCAAAGCCAAAATATAATAGTGTAAATAAACTGTAATTCTTCAGCATACCCATATGTAGTGTCTCTATGCACATTCACTTACTTCTCTTCAACATTGAAGCAGTTAATAAAATAAAGAATTTAGGTAGACATGCTAATGAACAAACAGAATAAAATCATAAGTGAGTCACAATTAGGTTATTTATAGTGGATACAAGGAGAGAAACTGAAAAGCCCACATAGGCTCAACAACACTAGAACATCGTCACTAATTTTCATTAAACTTAAATGTTAATTAAAATTAATGTTTTGAACTAAATGTGTGCAACTAGAAGACCAATGAAGAGGTCTAATCAAACCCCGCTTGGCATCAAACTCAACTTGCTCAACTTGATCCGCCAATTATTACATGTGGAAGTCAAGTGACAAGACTCCCAAGTGGTGGAAAATATCAGAACTTCTGGTTCTCTTTCTGTCTTTAAAGAGACTAAACACACTTCTTTACCAAACACTTAAAAAAAATTGCGTGAGTTTTCAGATTTTGGATCTTAAACAAGTAGACGTTGTCTACTTCAACTACAGTATGATATGATTTAGAATGGAAACACTTATCACACACTTATTACATTATCAATGCAACGACCTGCACCAATTTGTCACCAAACTACACCAATGTAGTATAAACTTTAGCCAGTGCGGCTTTTCTCTTAAAATAATCCGAAACCTACCCTTTTCAGATTCACCCAAACTGGCAGAAATGGCATCTTTTTGTCGCAATAGGAGTGAGTGTTCCTCGCCGAGCTCATGAAGTTGAGTCCGAGTGTTCTCCAGCTCCTCAACCAGCCTCTGCTCACGTGCTTCCTTCTTCTGCAGCTCTTCATCCAGAGCCACCTTCTCTGCTGCATAACCCTCGATCAGGCCTGGTCAGGAAAGTGTTAGGAAAACGACAATGATCAGAAAAAGACAAAAACTGGGGATCTGTGTGCTACAAATGGTCAGTTGGATGGACATGAAAAGCGTTTCTTGGATACACTGGCATTAGCAGTTTTTGCATTCCTACAAATAGAATCCTTCTAGTGCCCATATGTAAAGATGTGACTGTAGCTTTTGTTGAATTAGATGACATGAAACATTAAGTTTAATGATAAAGTACAAAAGTGTCTCAAGTGTAAAATGCACAAGTTAAGCGATGGAGCACAAACTGAAATTCAGCATCTTTGTCTAAACTAAATTTCTCATAAAATACATGAATAGCGTTTTATTTCATTTTAATGGGAAAATTAAATTGGATATGTGGGTAGCACATGTAGTGGCTTAGTGCTCGACACTGTCGCCTCACAGCAAGAAGTCCTGGGTTCGATTCCCCTGGGGCACTCTGTGTAGTTTGCGTGCTTATCTCCCACAGTCCTAAAACATGCAGGTAAATTAGAGATGAAAAACTGTCCATAAGTGAAGTAACTTGTGTGATGGCTGACAGTCTGTGGCATAAATGTTACCTGAAGTGTAAAACATGTTAATAGGCTAAATAAATAAATAAACGGCTTTGTGGAAATTGAGATACACGCTAGCTAACAGAACGAATTAAATTACTACGATTTTACAGTATTTTGTTATTTAAAAAAAAAAGTACTTCAACAAATGACAACAAGGCAGTATGTGCATAAGGTTTGTCATGATCAACAACTAAACACAATTCCTTCCATTTTCTCACCTTCAGCTTTATGTAGCTCAAGTTGTAACTGCCCCTTGAGACTGGCCTCCTGGTCCAGTTGTTCTAGAAGTCGAGTATGCTGCAACAGGAGATTGGTTCTGCCCTCGCCACTTTCACTTAGCTGTTCATCCAATGCAACTTGTAAAGCTTGGACCTGTTGAAGCTAAAAAGACAAGACGCCCAACACTCAGATTTGAGCTACATGTTCTTTGTAAAGAAACTAATTCAGAGTTTATAACAACCCCTGGACCTGTACTGTCGACTCTGAGACCAGTTCCAGCAATTTGTCCACAGCGGCACGAAGGCGAGTGCAAGCTCCGAGCACAAGCTGCTCTCTCTCAGAGCCCAACTCACCCTCTGGCCCTGAAAACAAACTCTCACACAATCGCTGAGACAGCTCCAAACCCTCGTCCGTCACAGAAGAGAAGATACTACAGTTCACTCCACCTCCCACATCGCCACTATCTGCCTCTGCTGAAAAAGAAAAAGAGGTTTATTTAATTCTAAACAGCATGTAAGATGCTAGGCCTATTTTTATGACAGAATAATCCAATTAGCATTTTTAAAAAACGTATGAAGAGATATGTATTCTTAACATGTGATTTGTAAATCGTTGTTGGTGTGCATAAATATGAGGCGTTTTTAATAACTTAAACATGTTACGATGTTTTAGTGTCACTTTGCATGAATACAGAATTAGGTGGCACCGTGGCTGAATGGGTCGCACCGTCCCATGACAGCAAAAAAGATCCTTTCTAAATACACGTTCTCCACATCCATGTGGGTTTCCTACGGGTTCAAAAACATGCCACCAGTTTAATTTAAGACACTGTTTTATACAGGGGAACTAGATACCTACAGGTCAAATCAGTTTATTGTAATTCAAGTTAAGCCAAGATAAATAAGTTTCAAAATTATCGTCCAATATTTAAAAAAATACAAGTAAATGAAATGCCCCAGGCAGTCTCAGCCAAAAAAGTAAATGCATGAAAAGCGGATGTAGTCTATCATTCTTAATCCATAGATAGCAAATGGATTCTATATGGCATCTTTCTGCATATAAAGTGTAAATTAAAAAAGGAAGGCTTTTGAGCTTTGAACATTTTAAATGGCACAGTGAATCATGTGGGATTGGTTCTGGGTAGACGGATAAGATTAAACATGAAAGCATGCACCCAGAAAACCTAAAAACCAAGAAGCAAGATACCCGGTTCTTGGAGATGACGACTGTCTCTGGGTGTCCCGTTAGCGGTGTTAACTTCAGCACCATCTCCAGTCATACAAAGTTCCAACCGGTGACTGATCTGCTCCTCTGTTGCAAGTGTAACACGCAGCATCTCTAGTAGGACCTGCTGAAGATTCTCATGGGCCAACTGCACGGTTTGTCTATTATAAGAAAAGAGGATCAAGAGCAGAACTTAAGTGGATCACACCTCGCATTTAAAATTGCATTCCTTGTGTGTATGTAAGGGTCATATGGCTCATTACAAGCTTGCACAAGAAAACTGGTTCATTTTTATGATTTAGAATCATTGGCTTGTCCCTGAAGCGCATTGCTACAGATTCGCGATAGGTAACTTTGTTTACCTCTGGGGTTTAGGACACAGCTCTTCGAAGAAAATCAATCTACTGTGACTATGAACAGGATAAAGTGGTGCTACATTACAAAAGTATTATACAGTAAGTAAATACTAGGGCTGACCGCGATTAATCGTTGGTCGACCAAAAAAATTACTAGCCGGCCAAATTCCATTGGTCGATTAGTCGCAGGAAAGAAAAATGCTGCGTTTCGTCAAAGGACTTCTGGGACTTTTAATTTG
>JAOTRQ010054133.1:0-14682 GCA_028565875.1 Hoplisoma paleatum | reverse complement strand
TGCTACTGTGACCTGTCTCTCTCTCTCTCTGTGTTTACACCCTGCTACTATGACCTGTCTCTCTCTCTCCCTCTCTCTGTCTACACCCTGCTACTGTGACCTCTCTCTCTCTCTCTCTGTCTCTCTCTCTCCCTCTCTCTGTCTACACCCTGCTACTGTGACCTCTCTCTCTCTCTCTGTCTCTCTCTCTCTCTCTCCCGCTCTCTGTCTACACCCTGCTACTGTGACCTGTCTCTCTCTCTCTGTGTGTGTCTACACGTCTCGTTACAGAAGACAAACCTCGGTTCCCCCCCCGTGAGTCTCCTGTAACGTCCGAGTTCTTCTCAGAACACAGCAGAACTCTTCCAGCCTCGGACGCTCCGCCTGTGTTCTGTCTCTCTCTCAGTCCCGGTCAGCCCACCGCGTCCGGAGAACCTTCACAAGAGTCCCCGAGAGAACGTTCTCCACAGACGCCTCGCGGTCCCGTCGACTCTCCGTCGCCACCTGTGGAGGCGCTGAACGGTCTCGCTGAGTCGCCCGTACCCTCCCCGAGCTGTGAGAACCCCGGGCAGGTACCGGAAGCTTCTTCATCATCTGCTTCATCTCCAGTTTCATCATCCCCAGGTAAAGAGATCCAGGTGGAGGCTTTCCAGACACCGGTCAGTTCAAGGTCTCCTGTAGCGCCACCGCCTGGTCTGTCTGGAGTACTTCAGCCTCCAAGCGATGACTTATACGAACTGACCACGATCGCCGGGGTTAACGAGGCTAACGATGTTACAGTAAAGGATTCGGAACGCTGCTCAGATGCACTCGGTGTAAATCATTTCAGGAAGAATTTTCCAACAGGTACCAAATCTCACCCAATATCACCAAATATCACCAAATATCACAAAATCTAACCAAATCTTTTGACCTCTGATGGATTAATTTCAGTTTTTTGTTCATGAATGATGATTTAAACTCTTTTTAAATTCTTTTTCAGAACGAGCTGCTTCTGAGGCTTCGAACGGCTTTAACAGACCTGATGAAGACGCTGTGGAGCCTCCACACATCAATACAGAGGTGTGTGTTCATAACATTCCAACTGCTGCTTAGATGATTCTCTGTGTTTTCATTTGTTGAATGTGTGTATGAACAGGTGGATGGATGAATGATTGGTTGGATGGTTGGATGGATGGTTTTATGGGTAGAAGGTTCACTGGATGGATGGATGGATGTAAGGATTTATGGACTTGGACGGATGGATTTATGAATAATTGATTGGTTGGATGGATGTATGGATTGGCAGATGGATGGATGGACGGTTGGTGATTAGATGGATAGATATATGTTTGGATGGTTGGATGTATGGATTGGCAGATTGTTGGACAGACGGTTGGATGGTTGGTTGGTTGGTTTTATGGGTAGAAGGTTCACTGGATGAATGGATGGACGTAAGGATTTATGGACATGGTTGGATGGACGGACGGACGGTGATTAGATGGATAGATATATGTTTGGATGGTTGGATGGGTAATTGATTGGTTGGATGGATATATGGATTTATGGACTTGGATGGATGGTTGGATGTATGTTGGATGTATGACTTGGTGGGATGGATGTATGGATTGGCAGATGGTTGGATGGATGGATGGATGGACAGTTGGCGATTAGATGGATAGATATATGTTTGGATGGTTGGATGTATGTTGGATGTATGTTGGATGTATGTTGGATGTATGTTGGATGTATGTTGGATGTATGTTGGATGTATGGGTTAACAGATGGATTGACAGACAGTTGCATGGATGGACAGATGAACAGAACTTGTAATAAGTACCTGTACACAGGATGATCGTGTTCACGTGTCCGTTTGGACTCTTTGGACTTGTATCATCTCCGTTCTTCTGATCACTGTTCTTCTGTTATCCAGGAGGAGCCCAAATCTGACGTGTCCACCAGCGCTGATGTTCCTCCAGCAGCAGAAGCTCAGAACGGCTTCTCTGCTCCAGCTTGTGTTCCAGAGGAGAACCGAGAACCGGAACCTGAAGTTCTGAATAACGGTGACATCATCACTGAGGAGAGCAACGGTTCGAATGAGCCCCCGGGAACCGTTCAGGAGGGTCAGAATCTTCACCATCATGCTACATCTGTGTATCGGGGGTAGTTTAAGGTCCTGGGTTCGAATCCCAGGTGTCTGCCAGGGTGGTTAGTGTGTTTGTATTGTTGTCCGGCCGGTTAGAGAACCGAACGTGAGATCAGAAGGTCGCCGGTTCGATTCTGAGAGTCGACAGGTCGCGACTGAAGTGCCCTCGAAGTGAGGCACCGAACCTTTTGTGTGCTCACTACTGCCTCCTAGTGTGTGGATTCACAGTGGAGGATTAAAAAACACCATAATGAATAAATAAATGACATTGAAAAGATTTTCGAATTCTTCTAAACATTTTCTTTTATTTATAATGATTTTCTGTTCCAACTTTATTTTTCTTTCTTCTGCAGCTCTCGAGAAACCGAGTGGAAAAATCCAGTACGACCGGGACTTCCTGCTCAGCTTCCAGTTCCTGCACACGTGTGTACAGAAGCCGGAGGGTCTCCCGCCCATCACGGATGTAGTTCTAGATAAGGTGGGTTCTACGTGTAGTTCTAGATAAGGTGGGTTCTACGTGTAGCTCCAGATCAGGTGGGTTCTACGTGTAGTTCTGTAGTTCAGCATATAAAGAAAGGTTTGATCCGAGTGTGTTCATGCTTGCTAACACAACGTTTCCTGAACGTTCCTGCAGTAATGAAGTCTGTGCACTCGGGGCCCCGTTCAGAACCCCCGGACATCCTGTTCTTATTAAAATCCTGTCAGCGTTACGTCACGGCCCACGACTCTAACCTGACTGAAACTGAGAGGAGAACATTCCTCTGTGTTGTGTTACAGGAGTTCATGATCTCACACACACACACACACACACACACACACACACACACACACACACACAGAGTTCTCGTCTCGCTGTACCGTTCGGTTCTCTGGTTTTAGAACCGGGTTTTGTTAGCAGTTCATTACCAGTCTGGATGTGACTTTGTGGCGGCTCCATCTGGTTCTGCAGCTCCTCCTTCTGCACTGTCTGATATGGATGATGATTAATGGGCTGCTCAGGGGCCCAACAGTGACAGCAGTGTGAGGCTTGACCCAGGAACATTCTGAAGCTAACGTTAGCATTATCTGGTTTGGACGGTCTGGTTATTAAACTCCTGACGATATTTGTTAGTGAGATGTGTGATGTCACGTAACACGTGAAACGTAACCCGCAATGGCGACACCTACTGGTGAAACATGAAATATGCAACACGCTTGTGCTTTGGCTGATTTCAGGTCAACCAGACGAAGGTCCCGCTGAGACCGGTGGACCCGCGGGCACTGTGCCGGGGCCCCGACTTCACCCCGGCGTTCGCTGACTTCAGCAGGCAGTTACTCGCGGGACGCGGCGCAGCAGTGAGTGATGGGAACACACATTTTAATGATCTCTATTATAATATTTGATATTCTGTCAGTTCTTTCGGCGGATGATGTGACCGTTATTAACACGCGTGTGTTAGCTCCTCATGCTTCCTCGGCGGCTGCCACCACGGAAGGTCATCATGAACGTGTCGGTAATCGACGAGGTTCAGCTGAAGAAAGCCGAGAACGCCTGGAAACCCGTCTTGAAAAGAGATTCACAGGTCGAGGACGACGATTCCCAAAAAACACAGGTAAACACGCCACCTACTGGCCTAAGCACCACACATCAGCTTTTTTATTTAGCATCTATACGCCGGATACTCAAAACCATCATCACAACAGTGTCTGTGGGAATTCAGGCTTTCAGAATTTAGCAGGTTCTTCATAGGCCATTCACAGTGAGAATAGTGTCCTTCTACTGTTTGTTTATTTGAGTGGGATTTTAATGTCCGGTTGTTTTTCACTTTTACCAGGTTGTTGTTTTATTTGTTTATTATCATGTTTACACTCTTGAAACACACACACACATCGAACACACTCATGGACAGTTTTATATTTTCCATTAGCATCACCTGCATGTTTTTGGACTATGTAAGGAAACCGGAGCACCCGGATTAAACTCACGTGGACGCAGGGAGAACATGCAAACTCTTATCCGTGAATCGAATCCAGGACTCGTTGCGGTGTGGCGATGGTGCAGAACTACTAAGTTACCGTGTCGCCCTTGTACACTCGTAAATCATTTTTTTGGACTGTAGGAGGATTTTTCAGTACTGAAGCACTCAGATTTTGCTGTGTTATCAGCAAGATTCTTAATAAAGATGATCCGAGGGATTTCTCTGTGGAGTTTGCATGTTCTCCCTTATGTCTATGTGGAGTTTTTAATCTGGTTTCATCTCACAGTCCAAGTCCAGACTGGATTGTGTATATGTGTATATATATATATATATATATATGTGTGTGTGTGTGTGTGTGTGTGTGTGTGTGTGTGTGTGTGATGTTTCTAACAGTGTCCGTCTCTGTTTCAGGAACTCTTCCGTAAGGTGCGGAGTATCCTAAATAAACTGACCCCACAGATGTTCTCACAGCTGATTAAGCAGGTGACCGATCTGACCATCAACACTGAGGAGAGACTGAAAGGCGTCATCGATCTGGTGTTTGAGAAAGCCATCGACGAGCCTAGTTTCTCCGTGGCTTACGCCAACATGTGTCACTGCTTAGCCACGGTAGACTTTACCTTTCAGCTTCCACTTCATTCCCTATTTGCCTCAAAGAAAAAAACAGGTTCTGACCGGTGTTTTGAATCTCCCGGTAGCTGAAGGTGCCCATGGCGGACAAACCGGGAACCACGGTGAACTTCAGGAAGCTGCTGCTGAACCGCTGCCAGAAGGAATTCGAGAGGGATAAAATGGATGATGTTGTTTTTGAAAGGAAGCAAAAAGAGCTCGACGCTGCCACCTCGGTAGTTATCTAAAACCTCTACATACTGTGTGTGTGTGTGTGTGTGTGTGTGTGTGTGTGTGTGTGTGTGTGTGTATAGTGAATGTATGACCTGTGTGTGTGTGTTTTATCTTCTCGGTTTCTGGAACGTTCCTCCTCACCTCCTTCACTTACTTTAACCCTCCAGTCCAGTGAGAAGGAGCGTCTGCAGGAGGAGTTGGAGGAGGAGAAGGACAAGGCTCGACGTCGCTCCACCGGTAACATCAAGTTCATCGGCGAACTTTTTAAACTGCGAATGCTGACGGAAGCCATCATGCATGACTGTGTGGTGAAGCTGCTGAAAAACCACGACGACGAGAGTCTCGAGTGTCTCTGCAGGCTTCTCACCACCATCGGGAAGGATCTCGACTTCGAGAAGGCCAAGGTACCAGCTCCAGAGTTCAGTGTGTGTGTGTGAGAGAGAGAGAGAGAGAGAGAGAGAGAGAGAGAGAGAGAGAGAGAAATGTCTCCACAAAGTCCAGTGAGTGGTATTAATTATCTCTGCTGCTCTGTGTGTCCTCGAGCAGCCTCGTATGGACCAGTACTTTCATCAGATGGTAAAAATCGTCAAGGAGAGAAAGACGTCGTCTCGGATCCGCTTCATGGTACAGGACGTGATCGATCTCAGACTGGTACTTTAATATTAATTTACATTTATTTGTACTATATTATATTTATAATCTTATCTTTTCCAATCGGTTATAAATTCTGCAGATCTGATTCTCCGTCGTTTTGACGTTGTTGTTTAATAATTCTGTATCGAGGTTCATAATCACTGTTATGTCATTCACCTCCACAACACCAGGGGTGTGTCGAGTTTCTGACGGTTCTGTGCGTGTGTGTTTACTCTCTGGTTTTAGTGTCGAGCGATAAACATGCTTGTTGTAGATTTTATTTGATCGATATTGAAGAATCATCATCTACAGGGAGAGACGACTTTAACTACAAGCGTGCGCCCCCTTGTGTGTCTGTGCTGCTACTATTTGAGGTCTCTGTAGAACTGGTCTGTGTTTTTATCTTCGTGCTTTTAGCACAACTGGGTGTCCCGCAGAGCTGATCAGGGGCCCAAAACTATTGAGCAGATCCATAAAGAGGCTCGATTCGAGGAGCAGGAGGAGCAGAGGAAGGTCCAGCAGCAGCTCCTGTCCAAGGACAACCGCAGGAGACCCGGTCAGTATAACCTATGACTGGATCCCCAGTTTAATACTCCTGATCCTGTAAATGAAATCGACATTTCAGTCCGATATCATTAAAATATCCATCAGCAGAAGCATGTAAGAAATATTAAAGAATAAACAGTGAAGCTTCGTCTCAGTAATCAGTTGTTTTTATTTACTCACATGTAAGTGTAAAGCAGAATATTGTGATGTCATTCTGTTCTTTACACCTGACAACGAAACATATTAATTATCCGGCCTGTGAAAATCCAGCTAAAGTGATTTATTTACTGATGTAAACTAAATGTAAACAACGTAAAGAGCATTAACAATGTTGTGCATGTTTGTGGACTGTTGTGTTTACAGAACCGAGGGAGCAGCGAGGACCGAGAGAAGAGACCTGGAGCACCGTCCCCATGACCAAAAACAGCAGGACAATCGACCCCAATAAGATCCCCAAGATTTCTAAGGTCTGTTCACGTCATTGTTTACAAGTACACAAGTACGTGGATGCTTTAGTACTCGGGTGCTGAACACGTGTGTAGTGTTGTTTAGTATAAATTGTGTGATTGTGTGATAATTAAAACACAAATAATGAAGAGAAATAAATCTGTTTTAGTCTCAGATTGATGAGAAAATTCAACTGGGACCGAGAGCTCAACTCAGCTGGGGGAAAGGAAGCAGTGGAGGAGCTAAAGCTAGTAACTCTGGTGAGGGTCACACACACACACACACACACGCACTCGCACACACACACACTACTACTACACACACATACACACACTCACTCTACTACTTCTACTACTACTACAGCACACACAAACACTACTACTGTACACACACACTATTAAACTTTGTGTGTGTGTGTGTGTGTGTGTGTGTGTGTGTGTGTGTGTGTGTGTGTGTGTGTGTGCAGAACTACCACATGTGGGTAGCAGCAGTTTAAATCGTTTCTCAGCTCTACAAGCGTCCTCTGTATCCTCGACCCAAACCTCGGATCCAGACTCGAGACGTCCTGCAGTCAGGTACTCGTTCATCTAAACACATCTGGATGATGTTGTGTGTTTGTAAAGCTCTTAAACATCTGCAGCAGCTTCAGGACGGTTTATAAAATAATCAAGTTTTTTCTGTCACAGTGACAGTAACGGTCAGGACCGGGTCGAGACGTCTCCCTGTTCCAACCTCACCAGGTCCTTCCATCTCAGCAGCAGTAATAAAGAGCTGAACCGAAAAGAACCGGAACCTAAAGCTCACACAACCTCAGCAACCTCAGAGGAGAGGAACAGTGAGGACACGAGCAGAGAGCACTGTAAGAGTTATACACACACGTCATACACACACGTCATACACACACGTCATACACACACACACACACACACACACACGTCATACACACGTAATACACACAACCTCAGCAACCTCAGAGGAGAGGAACAGTGAGGACACGAGCAGAGAGCACTGTAAGAGTTATACACACGTCATACACACACATCATACACACGTCGTACACACAACCCCAGAGGAGAGGAACAATGAGGACACGAACAGAGCTATAAGAGTTATACACACACGTCATACACACTTCATTACCAGTTTATAATTTATACACAAAATTGTAATTTTTGGTTGCCGGGTAAGATTTACTTGTTGTGGTGTGGAGGGGACCTTTTGGTAAACACAGTTTATTAAGTGTGGATGTCTCTCTCTCTCTGTCTCTCTCTGTTTCTCTCTCTCTGTCTCTCTCTGTGTCTGTCTTTCTCTGTCTCTCTCTCCGTCTGTTTCTCAGCAGTTACACGAGAGAGTCCGGTGACTCTTGTTCCAGTGAAGGCGGTTCTTTCTGAAGATGAGCTGGAACGCAAATCCAAGTCCATTATCGACGAGTTTCTTCACATTAATGACGTGAAGGTTCTTCTGTCAATGCTTTTATTTTCTTTTACTGTAACATTGATGTCATTACTGTAATTATGCACTGTATTGATGGATTGATGGCCCTTGAGGGGCGGGCTGTGTGTCTACACAAACAATACTTGTGTATGTGGAGACGATCCCGGAGGGTTTTCCTCATAACTAATGTAATTACAGTGGGGGGCTGTATGTTTAGGGATGTGTATCTTCATATATATATATGTGTGTGTGTGTGTGTGTGTGTGTGTGTGTGTGTGTGCAGGAAGCACTACAGTGTGTAGAGGAACTGAAGCAGGTATCTCAGCTGGCTGGATTTGTACGGGTGGCTGTGGAATCCACACTGGAACGTAGTCACAAGGCTCGAGAGCAAATAGGGCAACTCCTGTACCTTCTGATCCAGAAGGGCGTCCTGCTACCCACCCAGTTATTTACAGGGTAAGATCATCAAATAATATCATGCAAAGTTCATCTTGTGTGTGTGTTTGTATCTTTACTGCTCCTATAAACACACACAATCCGTCTAAATAAATATTTTGCTGTCAGGAAAAAACAAACGAGCCGTTTGTATTTCCTCCGTATTGTGACATCACAACATGAGGATTTGTCTCGAACCTCGCGGGTACCACCAGCTTCACACTTTAGAGGTTTTGTGTTATCTTTGTGTTCCAGCTTATCGGACACGCTGGAGCTGGCTGACGACATGGCCATAGACATTCCGCACATCTGGCTGTACCTGGCTGAGCTGCTGTGTCCTCTGCTCCGAGACGGAGGAGTTCCCATGCAAGAACTCTTCAGGTCCCTTTAACTTCCATTTTAATCAATTCAACATTAATATGGATCTGAAACCTGGTGCATGATGCATGACGCAGAGGCTCTGTGGAGGGGGTTCACGTCGACACACAAACTTGATGTAAACAAGCCACAACGACTGGACGTGTCAGTTAGGGGACAGTGTAGCCTAGTGAGGGACAGTGTAGCCTAGTGGGTAGAGCGTTGGGCTGGGAACCCAAAGGTTGGGGGTTCAAATCCAGGCTCTGCTACACTGTTGGGTCCTTGAGCAAGACCCTTAACCCTGTCTGCTCCAGGGGGCGCTGTACTGCGGCTGACCCGGCGCTCTGATCTCAAACTTCCAGACAAGTTGGGATATGTGAAAAGAAACATTTCATTGTACTGTAGATCTGTATATGTGTAATGATAAATACAATTTGAATTTGATTTGGTGACGCTCCACCTGTTTTGTCTTTACGCTTTAATAACGTTTAATAAACATGAAAATGTCATAAAACAGAGACTTTTAATACGCGTTACTTTCTGCAACCACTGCAAGCAGGGTTGTGTTAATCTGTGTTGATCTGTGTTAATCTGTGCTAATGCGAACACATTAGCCAGTTCGGTCTGAATGGCGATTGAAGGACAAAAGTCTTTATTTGAAAGTTCCTACACAGCCGAGGTTCTCAAAGCAGCCGAAACGAAATGAACGCTGAATGTAAAAACCAGTAGCCGAATCTCTACCGGATCTAGTCGGTGGGGATCTGTTGAGGTTTGCCAGGCGATGTGCGGATGTAGGCAAATTTTCTCGTTGTGACATCACAATATGGGCGAAATCCAAACAGCTCTAAATCGGGACACGCACCGGAGAGAATGAAAGTACTGATTTATCTTTATACGAGATTGATTTTGTTTAAAGAACCTGATAGACTTGATCTGTCCCCTTTTTTCGTGGCTATACGTGACATCTGAACTACGCACTAGTCCTTGCTACTGGATAACTCGATAACGCCAAAAGTCATCAGATAACATCTGATTACGTGTTAGCCTACGTTTCGGCCTCCTGGTATATGTTCAAAGCCGGGGAGCAATAAGGATGTTCTTAGCAATTGTAAATGTACAATTACAGATGTTCATACACCATCAAGTGCCTGTCAAACAAAGGCGCTTCGTAATGGTTCAGCGATCGGAGGAAGAGAAGAAACGAAAACGTTCGTTTGGAGCACTGATGTGATGTCAAAACAAACAGTCTGAGATAAATACGACTAGTTCCACGACGTCTCTGCTGGTGGACATTTAGAAGTTGACGTTAACGCTCGAGGCCAGCGCCACGGTCTTGTTTAAATTAACGTTCAGGCTTTGGCTCGGATTCGCGGATTTAAGCGAGCATAAATGGATTTCGCTGGAAGAAATCCCCCCCCCCCCCCGACTTCGCCCTCGTAGGTACGGGACAGATCGCTAACAGAAAGCCCGAGTCTCTCCGACCGGCCCGTCGGCCTGCGGCTGATCAAAAGGGTTGTATTAAAGCATTATAAATAGGGACGCTTCCTCTCCGCAGTGTAAACAAAAGCAAAGGGCAGATAAATAAACCCGGCCCAGGGTGCCGTTCGGGTTCACGAGCAGGCCAAGCTGTCGTCCTAGCCACAGTCGTTCGGGACGCCGATCCAACGCTACATTTGCTACTGATTTAGAGAAGCAGTAGTCGCGCCGTGAACAAGCAGATTAGCATTTTTGTAGCAGATGTCAAGAGCGGTCACGATAACAATCAATTCCGAAATGCCGGGCCTGTAAGAAAGAGCTCCGGCTCGCTCGTTCAGTTCCTAAACGCGGCCCCAAAGATGCTTCTAGCTGAGACAGGCCTCGCCACAGAGTCATCAACACATGAGCAATATTTATTACTCACTCCAAAATGTTTATCCAGTCGTACAACGACTGAGACCCACGTTTATGTTTCCACGAATATTTGCGGTGAGAACGAGAAGTCCTTTGTGACAGGGAATCCGAGCTCCGGGGCGAGATGGTCTCAGCATGTGTAGTTTGTTTAACAGTTTGATTTCGACGGCACGCTGATGGACCAAAGTGTCACACGGCTTTGGGTTGTGACGTGCCGGGTTCGAATATATCCGTCGCCATCCAGTGGCACAATGGCGAGGCACCAGCGGAATCAAGATTCAAGATGCTTTATTCGAATACGGATAATCGGACCCACATCGGAACGCCATCGTTTAGGGACCTATGAAACCCGGCCAGTCTGATAACACAAACACGCCCCCTATGTTACGAGACGGGACGTGAATACAATTTATGTAACATATTAAATGTTTATTAAATCGTTATTGTGCGATTATACACGTATAGCGAACAAACAAACCAGAACGACTGTTGCTTAGCAACTTTGTTCGTTGTAAAATACAGTAATACAATTTTTACAAACGATCTACACACACAATTAACATAAGAACTTTAATTTTATTATTATTAAGCTGCTCATGCTGAGTATCTATACAATAATAAAATTCTTACTAAATTCCAGTCAATGTTTGAAGAATTTATCCGGCGTGATTTAACACGTTCTCTTGACCGACTGCACTCGAACGAAATCACCACAAACAAAAGACGCTCTGACGTTCTTTATTCCGATTAAACGGAATTATAACGTATATAACAGGATTTTTTATAAATATATAAGCAGCTGCTGGTCCCATTAACCGGATTCGACTGTACGTACGAGACATATAAGACCTGAAATTACGTTCCTCTCCTACAGAGACAGACGACCGATGTAAAATTAAGACACTTTCTTTAACAGATGAGGACTTGGCAGACAAGAACGAGACAATACTGGGACTGAGCAGAAATAACGATGCAAATAACGATGCGCTCTGATTATCCGGCCTGTTATTTAGGGCCCAGGGTCGACGTCGAGTGCTGGTATTTAGCCTGGTAACATTGTGATTATCTTTTTGAAAGATTTCTTCAGGGTTTAATGTCTTTCAGCTCACACCTCCTCTCACATTTTCAGGATAAGATTCTCCGACAAGGTAATACGGACGTCTCACAGAAGAGAAACTTCTTCTTTTTTTTAAAAGTTTTTTTTTAGAAAGAAACTTTATGACTTTGGCCGGTGGTACCATATAGATGTCTTAATCCTGGACTGAAGTCCATGACGCTTCTCATCCATCATCGATGGGGCCTTCCATCCAGCACGGCCGATCTTAAACAGTAACACATTTCTGGCCGGTGGTTGGACTGCGTAACATATCAGCGTGTAACGACGTTCCATGCAACAGTCGCACACGTATCTGTGTGATAAATCGCATTCCTCTCCTGTCCATGCAAGGCACCCGGTTTATCTCAATGGTGTCGATGTTTCCACGGCGTCTTGTATCACATTTTTAGATTTATGATCTGGCGCGTTAGTCAAATTCCAGCGTCGCTCACTGCAGGTAGCAGTCGGGCGTCCGATCAAAGTTGGCTTGCGGACAGAAGAGCACACTGATGACGATGACCCCCCCCCCACCACCACCACCACCCCGGAGAGTCCTGCATGGACCGCTTAGCATCTCTCTGCTTACAACAACATTGATGTGATATTGTGGGATATTTGTGCACGGCTTCCCGCAGGAATCTCACTTTAGGGAGGTGTTTTGTGAGTAAAGAAAGTCATTTACTTTAGCACAAATTTAAAGAAACTGATTCTGCTGCGTCGGTCTTTCTACACTTTTGAATAATATAGAACAGATAGCTTGAAACAAACAAACATTTGTTCGACGGGACAGAATGCATATTGTAAATATTATGTCAGGAACGCTTCTTAATTTAGGAATCGTTTTCTATAAAGAAGTTTCAATGCTGTTTTTCTCTTAACCCTTTAACTTCAAACGTATCATATCTGATACATGATTTCTGGAGGCCTCCACATAGATTAAAAAAAATTGTTCAGAAGGACCAATAGAGGCACTATTTCTAAGAAATAGAATTTTCTGTCAATAATTTAGTGGTTTGGGGCTTTATAGGGTTAATTTCTCGTCAATACTTTATTTTAGCAGCATTTTAGCACAGTCGCCTTCTTCAGTAGTGACTTATAGTCGTGATACAGTGAAACAATCTGACCAATCAGAGTTAAGCTCTGTGGTCACGGGACCAATAGCGGCCATCGCTACATAAATGTGAGTAGCATTAATGAAACGATTCATGAGCAGCAAACAAAAGCAAATAAACAGGCATTAAAATTCATCGTGTAAAGAATGTGAGTCCATCACTTCCCCCAAAGCACGTACTCTGGGCACTCCGGGTTTCCTCACACAGTCCAAAAAAACAACCCGATGCCACTGATGTTAACAGGTAACAGTATATCGATCCCGGATCCTTGATTTTCTTCGATAGGAACTTGTAAAGTGAATAAATAATGTCTGGAGCGGAACATAACAGTCTAAAACATGACATGGAAACCCTGATGATTACACAATTATGTATTATATGTTGTTATTACTTCCCAATTCTGAGCCACGTTAAAAAGAAATAACTGCTAAACTACGTTTATAATTAACTGAAGTTATATTCGCGTTCTTATAGCCCCCCCGATAGCTGCGATTTTCTCTGCCGTTCCTCTCGGCGAACGTACTTTAGGGGGCTTTTAACAGGGCACAAAGGTCCCACTTGGCCGTTCTGTCAGTGGCTAGTCAGTACAGCATGACAAGGCCAAAGAGTCAGAGCTTTGTTCTGAAACAGAACATGTCTAAGCTCTTCTGGACAAAGCGAACATGATGAAGAACAGGAGAGGAAGCAGTTCTCATCCCTGTGGGATGCCGTCATATAAACACTCAGCTTCAGTTCAGTGCACAGTAATAATGTCTTTCTTTCTTTTCTTTTCTTTCTTTCTTTCTTTTCTTTTTTTAAAGCTGAACGCTACTAACGTCTGTAACGTTACGTAACAAAGAATAGAGCAAAAACATAAAAAAACTAACAAAAAAAATTGTTTAAAACTTTTAAGATTCACTCCTGTTATCCGGTCATCACCACATAACGAGCGTCAAAATCTGAGCTCGACCCGTTAGAAGAATTAACCACAGATAACCTGCGCGGGTTCGACTGAGCACGTCCGTGACGGCCGTCTCGGTGTGATGGATTTGAGAGCCGTGCTGTGAAATACGCCGGAGGGTGAACATGCTTTCCGTTAATGGAGTCCAGCTCCTCTGGACGGGTCTTTTACTGGCACCGGGTTTAGCACCAGCCTTCTTTCCACACCCTCACCGGAGAGTGTTGTCACATTGATGGCTTGCAGGCATGGTGTGTTTGGGACTAGGAGCTCAGGGCGTTTGAGAGGGGTGGGTGGATGGGGTGGTTGGGGGTAGTTTGCTTTTTTGAAGTGCTTGGGTGTGAAGGTGACCCATGAAGGCTGTCAGCAGTCGTTACACGGAGGCAGTGCATGCAGTGGTCATTCGGACTCCGCCATTGCTACCAGATGCTCGAAACCTCGAACATTTACATTCATTTACATATGTTGTGTAGAAATCTCAGGAGGGTGGCGTGCACCAACATTTCCAGGGTCACCGCAGTGGATTTGACCTTTTTTTTTAAACACCCGGTGCTTTCCTGGCGCGGACGTCCTCATGTTGTCCGACTAGTAAAATGCAAAATCCCAGTGGTTTTCACGTCTGTATGGACACACAATTTATATTTCTCGGTCAAATCGACGTCGTCGCCATACATTGATGCATCGTAGCGGTTACGATACTGGGTTAGAGATCAGAAGCTCGCCAGTTTGCGTCCCACAAAAAAAGAAATGTAATCAAATTGAATTAAGATAAGATAAAATATATGTCACATATATATTCATACACAGTACTACCTGCATTCACACACACACACACACACACACACACACACACACACACACACACACACACACACACACACACACACACA
>JAOTRQ010054124.1:0-14682 GCA_028565875.1 Hoplisoma paleatum | reverse complement strand
ACATGTTACTATTAATAATGAATGATATTCATCTATGTGAAGATGCTGATCATGTCAATGATTTCTCACAATCATGTACAACAATCATTTAACAAGGTAGGAAACAAATAAATATCAATATGCAAAATATGCAGCTATTTCTAGATCAGGCCCGCGGGCGACTCCTTTCGGGCGACCACATTGGTGACTCTTGCAGTAGATGGTCACAAAAACATACAAAGTGTTGTGAAACAGCATTTTTGTACAATTGTCATCCTTAATTGCTTCACATTGTAAAGCCATAAATAATATTTTAATGTTTTTATTTATCAAAGGAACACATTTTCCAGTCATTCAGATACATCCAGTCCCCACTACTGCTTTTTGTATAAATAACTACTACACTTTAATCCCAGATTAGGCTTAGTTTTCGTTCTCATCGTGTCTTGCCTTTTTCCTTTACTGATCTTGTTGGGTGTTTAGACCTGTCAGCTTTTGTGTTCTCCTTCACATCACATCCCACGCTCAAGTAATCCAATCACACCACCAAGGTCAATAGAGATCTGAGCCAGTCCAGTCCAGTCCTAGATTATATTTTCGGATGGTTTAGTCTAGTAATCATTAGATTTACACCTCCAAGAATTCTGGATCTGTAGATTCCATTATAACCAGTCTAGCACTGTACAGTAAGCGTTGGCTTTTCTTTTCACCCAACCGGTGATTGCCAGGCTCCGAGCTCTACGGTGCTCATGACCTAAAGCATGGTGAGTGTAAGCCTGCGAGTACCGCTGTCAACACCAGGACATAAATAAAGCTAAAGATAGGGTCACCTCAGAGACTCTGCTCAATGCTCCCCCTTTTTATAGCAGCACTTTAGTTTATAACAGGCACTGAGGGCTATTTTTTCACCCAACCGCTCTGCTGATGGAAACTTGTGTGACTGGTGCATGACTGACCCCTGCACTGTGTGTGTGATGGACTTTCGGGAGATAGCCGTTGTGTATAGTGTGAAACACACAAAGGCCAGGGCGGTCTCTGAACTCGAAACAGTCCAGCTGGAAAAAAGGCCTAAATTTGTCCACTTCAAGTTGAAGGCTTCCTGGAAACCTTTTGTGTTACTGATACTCAGTACCAGCATCTGTCAATATGTACAGTAAATGTCATTTCTAACTTAGATACGTTTTCATATTTAATGTCGTTTCATAATATGAGTTTTAGTTCCATTTTTCTGGTTAAATCCGAGGAGGTTATATTTGGCCAACATGCTTCCTAGGATGTGTGCAGATCACTGACCCCTTCTTATTTGCTCGTATTGTAATGCTGAGCAGATGAACAGAATACTGCAAGATACATCTGAACTTTGTTGTGGTGTTTTTGTAAGTCGAGATTTAGATTACTGGGCTTCGTTTACTAGAATAACCGTCACTACGTACTTCTGAAGAACAGGGATGATTTGTAAAACATGTAAACAGAGGACTGGTGAGTGAATGAGGTGTCATTATCTGCATCATAATAGACTAAAGTGTTTAAATGATCCAGAACCTCTTGCACTTGACAACACAAATAAAAGTATTTGACGACAGACTCGGTCCAAATCATATCCCATGTTTTATATAACTCAAGGTCACTGGATAACTCGATCCCAGTGCAAGATCTGTCACAGCCAGCAGTCAGACTTAAAGTCATCGTGTGTCACCCGTCATGTTTTGCAAGGTTGCCAATGATGAAGGTGAATCAATTTACACTTTAATAAATCAGTGAATCAGTAGCAATCAGGAAGAGGTGAGTGCACTCGTGGTTTTCAGTCATGCCACATTCGTAAAGTCTCATTTTCCCTTGATGTAATCCCACACTGTCCACATCACCCAACGGGTATGAGAAAAGCATTTAGCTGAAACACGATTAACAAGAGGCATGTGGTTTCCCAGGATGTATTCGGATTGGCGTTTCCCGTCGGGGAAATTAAATACTGGGTCATCCAGTAAGTTTGGACGCAGCAAGAATAGTGGAAAATCCCAACGACATCCAGTCAGAGAGGATAAAAGATTTCATTTCATCATATTTCATTATTAACATGATCGCAGAATGTATTCAAACTCTTTATCCAACAGTCATGTTTTTGTTATGTCTGTAAACATGTTCTCCTTTTATAACAGCACTTTTGCTTCAGTCGAAGTCAACGTCTTCTGCTCTACTCTTTCCTGTTGATCTCAATTTCACAGTTCCAGATGATGTTGAGCTCAAAGTCATGATGGGTAACATCAACCTTAAAGTCTCGTGTAAGAAAAGAGGGCGAGAAATATTTTAGGCATGGGATCTGTTATTTGCTTTTATTATTTTTCATGTGTGACAGTGACATATCGCACGTTCACACTAAGAGGGGAGAGATAGTAGTCGCAGTCACGGTGTTTGTTTGTAACCATGGTGACAAGCATCAGTGAAATGAGGCAGATGTTGTGGTGCGCTGAAGTGTGTATCGGTGTGTGTATACGGGCGTTTTTTGGATCACTTCCTGCCAAAAACAACAATACAGAAATGTGTATATGTGTCTGTCTATCATCTATAGAACAACAGAATTTTTTATTTGGTCTGTGAGAGTTTTGATTATATTGGGTTTTTTTTTTAAATGGTCACAGAAATATGTACAAAACTTATTATAAACCGTGTCCCATAAATCACATCTGTGTGAATGGCTGTCACTTAGTGCTTTATGTATTTTATTGATTGGCACCTCATAACTGGAAGACCCCGGGCATTACTCAACATAATTAGTCCCATCACACTCCATGTTACATTTTGTCATGTCAGTAACTCATGGACGATATTAAAGTGCGTTTGGCTGGATGAAAAGAAATCTTCACTCAGTCATTTCCCCCGAGGTTTTATCAAATGCAGCGTCAGTAGATCTAACCGATATCCCCGAGCCAAACTCTCAGATGGCTGCTATTTATACAAGAGCAGAACCTCAAGTGTGGTGTATGTTACACCCCACATCGATAATGTTCGTATGTTTTTGCTTGTTTAAGCATCTCGGTGCCCTTAACCCATGTCGCCACTGCTATTCTGAGCTCTATTCCTGCAAATAAGTCAAATATATCCCTTCAGCTCATTCATTATTAATGATGCCACAAACAGAAAATAGCCGTGAATCAAAGCGTTCAGGTGACAAACGAGAGACTAATTCAGATCACTTTTCTCTTGAGATATTTGCAGCTCCATGACCTCACCCGATTGAATGAAGCACCGAATGCTGATACAGCCGCATCCATGCATGACCTTGAAAATCCAGATGTGCAGGATTGTATGGCTTCAACTTTGCACAGGTCGTCTAGATCAGGAATTTGTTTCCTACGAAATAAGCTTTAAGATTAATATATGCTGTTGTTTAAAATCTATATGTGGTGTTAGAAAAAAAAGCATCTACGTGAGGTTTAGTGAATTTGCAAAAATTGTGTAGAATGCAGATTTATGTTTGAGAGTTAATTTAGGGAAATAAGCTGTTTATTAAATAATTAATCTTTTATATTGGCAAATTATTTTTCTGATATTTTTTTTAAAATCACGACCTGTTTTAATGTAATGTGTAATGTCTTTTACTGCCATCTTGTGGGCATTTCATGCATGTAACAACGCAGGATGAAATGCTTATTTTAAAATGGTAAAATGTTTTTTTTTAATTATTATTATCATGGCCTCTTACTTCTCTCCTACGTCTCGTCAGAGGTCTGAATAGTTTGAAATGTTTTTAACTAAATCTGTGTCAAAGTAGGTTTTTCCTAGCAAATTGTTCAGGTTACAACAAGGACAAAGTGACTGAAATATTTATGTGCATAAGGAAATATGTGAGTATTATTTTCACTCTAATAGAACTCAGTAATTGGAATTTGTAGAGCCGTTAGTGGATTAACATCGACTATCTCATCAGGTGAGTCAGAACAAATGTTTGTGTTGTGTTTGTGTTGTCAGTCATTTTGACACAATAAACTGATTGATGCTTTTGGTTTATTTGGTCTTGAATGTAAAATTAAATATTCCTGAGTTAAAGTTTTGCTTTAAGTTAAGTTGGGAACCTCTGATCTAGAGAATGGGGTGTAATGTTTAAATAAGACGATTCCATAGATTACCACAAGGTGGCAGCAAAGTCTAGTTTTCAGACGTGTGCGCCTTATCAGTTGTTAACTTATTTCTTAGTGAAAGTCTTAACTCAGGGGTCTGAATAGTAGTCCAAAAGACCTGTGCTTTAGACATATATACATTTAAAAATGTATATATGGTGTTGTTGATTCATTCCAATAATAATAATGCAACTCATTCCAAGCTAACACTATTCAAACGAAATGTTTTTGATATGTTCAGTCATTTATTATTTCCTAACACGTGTTTAGCATTTATCCCTGCAGTAAATGTAATGTATGATAATGACGACGAAGAAGACGTGGACTGTTCCTTGACAAGAGGAATAGTTCTTTTATTACACAATAAAGCAGCAAAAGACCAGAGACACAATATGTAAAACAGGTGAACACTTCATTTTAATGATAATTTTTAAAGGTTTTAAAGAGGACGTATTATACTTCTTATTAAACAAGTTAGATTAGTTGCGTGGGCTATATGAGAAACACGAGCATTTGCACAGATTATCACATAAACAGATCTCGCCAGTTTTGTTGTTGACAGTTTCAGTACTTTTTCTGAATTTGCTGTTTTAAAGCAATAAGCTGTTGCTGGCCACCCCAACCTCATTTTTTAAATGTTGTGTGTTTGTGTGTAATAGAGAGAGAAGTCATTTTTATTTATGTTTGATTTTTATTTTAATCAACATGATTCATGAAAATACGTCAATACTTTTACATGTGTTTATTTTAATCAGTCAGCATTTAAAGTACATCAGGGTAATCAAATAGCAATCTTCAAAACATTCGTCCGCTGTAAAGCACCTCAAAGTTTCATCTACATAAAGTCTTACACAAAGCTGCTTAATAATGGCACAGAATCAGTTATGCTCTGTTGGTGAGACTCATGTGAATTATGTAAGGATTAGTAAAATATTACATGTACACACAACCTAAAACAAGTTCAGTAACTACACAATCATTTACTCATTAAATATACTGTTCAAATAAAAAGGCCTGGGCGCTATT
Source organism: Hoplisoma paleatum (assembly GCA_028565875.1). Taxonomy (NCBI): domain Eukaryota; kingdom Metazoa; phylum Chordata; class Actinopteri; order Siluriformes; family Callichthyidae; genus Hoplisoma; species Hoplisoma paleatum. The sequence goes on along the minus strand of JAOTRQ010054124.1, from coordinate 9,562 downwards.
TCCAGAGTCAAATATCAGTAGATGACAAAGTAGAACATTAATAAAACAAAACAAATAAGTTACAGTAAGCAGTTAATGTAAAGCTGTTTTTATGACAAAATACATTTTATGTGCAGTATAATAAGTATATAGTGTTTTGTTCTGTGAAAGAATGTAACCTGGATATTATTTTTGTATTTTTGTTTAGTTCAGCAGCTTCTCATTGAAGTGGTTTATATAAAATATATGTGGTTCTATAACAATTTCTTATATATCATAACAATTTATATGTTTTTCTTTTCAGTAACAGACTTCAATTCCTGTTGAAAACTTCAAAACCACCTGGAAAATGTGAGTAATTCATTTCATTATGTTACTCAAGTTTACTTTTACAGTATAAAACATGAAAATCGTTTTGCTGTCATTTCTGACTGAAGAATTTCATTCTAAGTGAGTTCGATATTTCTATTTGCTTAAGTGGTTTTTATTGGGATTGCAAATGTGTCGTATATAATGTGGATACAGTTCAGAATAAACTATGCAACAGACCTTTCACTAAAAAAATGACGTTCCCTGAAGGGTGTTTACATTCAGATATGTTTGGTGATGACTGAGCAGGGGTGGTTGAGGCCCTGTGATAATGATCAGGATCCACACTGTGTTACTGTATTGAGAATCCGGGGAAGTGGCGCACATCATGACTGATAATAAAATGATTTGCATTTAAATACACTGTTTATGAATTAATACAGAGTGGAAGTTAACATCAGAGGTGTCTGCTTTTGTCATGCAATCAGCACTGACAGTGTGAATGTGGTTGTAACATCGTGGAGAAATTTCCCTTCTGTAAATGAGCACAAAACCAAAGCATTTTGCTTTATAGTCGTGCCACATTATGTAACACAGAGGCCTAGATTGTTCCACAGCAACGTCTTATATGCTTCCATGGATAAAATAACTTGCAAATTGAATGCACGTCTCAGTAACCCCGTCTCCAGCATTTGAAAACTCAGGAAAATAAAGTGGTAAGGACATAAGAGTGGCTTGCCAAGGGTATCCAAATGATCTGAAAATCAGAAGGCTTGTCCCAGGTATTGTGGTTCGTGTGGGCATCGTGTCATGCACCTCGGGGTGATTCATCCAACACAAGACTCATTCTGATGCATTAGAGGGATAATGAAAGCAATGCAAGGGAAAACAATAACACCTGCTTGCATTCTTCATTATGAGAAGTCTGGCTTTAAAACTCATGTTGCATTTCCCCCTATGAACCCTTTTCCCTTTTTAAAAATGCATTAACAGTATTTATTACAACTATCTATATACTCTCGATATAAAACTACTTTGTCTGTGTACAAAATTAAATCGAGTCTAGATTTAGGTGCTACTTGAAGGAGGCACGGACCGTTCTGCCCTTCAGTGGTTGTGGAGGGCGATAATTGTTCTCCATACGTTTTTTCTGTTCCTCTTCTTCAGCATTAAACTGCAACATCCTAAACTTCCCCATCTACAGTGACAGAGCATTCATGTAGAGGTTAGAACCTAATTAAATGTAAATATCATCGTGTTTTCATTTTAGTAAGACATAAGAGTTTTAATGAAATATGGCATCACTCACTGTACCTGATTCTGGTACCTGTTATGTGTTAGTCACGATATAGACTGAACCCCCCCCGAATATCATCCATGTCGCAAGATTAAGGCAAATTACTAAAAGCTTCTTTAAGCATCTATATCTTTGTTACTCTATTGGTGATTTGATGTTAAAGCAATCAGTGGTACAATATGTCTGATTTTATTTAGTTTTTTGTACAATCTTGATTGTGAGTTTACTTCATTGAGCATGTGTTGTGTTTGAACACTGTGTTTCAGGACCAGAGGGGTCTGTACACTAGCTACTACGGTAACCTGTAATCTGAAAAAAAAAGAGCCGAAAAATACTTAATTAATTCATTTACCATGTACTCATTTCCATTCTTAACCTAAATAACTTAGCCAAATGATCAAAACCACAAATTCCTGTCCATCATCAGGAAATGCTGTGGCTGGATGCAAATACACAAACACACAGACCTGGTCCGTACTCCAAAAATGACCAACCTGCTTCTCAGAGACTTGAATAGGCTGCGTCAGAACAATCCATGTGACACTTTCAAACAGTGGAGGGGTGGTCAGCGAGCCAGGGTAGGTCCAGAAGTTTAAATTAGATGGTAAGAGACACTTGGGGTTGAAACCTTTAAAATTAGCCACGCTTCCCTTAAACATACATAAAAAAGTGCACATAAGAACTCTAAGTGTCTACATAGGCACTTAGAAATGGCGAAAAGTAACGATTAACTACATCAGTGGTACAAACCTTATACTTAACCATATATAATGCATCTGTTATAGCATGAAGATCTCGGTGTCCATCTCCCATCTATAAATAATCACAACATGGCTTGTTTAATTTGTCTAAAAAGTAATTCATGTTTATCTCCTGCTATTTCCTTGGATTAATCAAACTTAATTAGCTTGGTGTAATGCTGGTCAGCTTTGGTACGACTATCAGTGCATAATGTAACATTTATATTTCCATCAGTTCTAAACAGCCCCGTTTATGCCACCATAATATTTAAAAGCCCCTTCAACAAACTGAAAACAATTCCTCATGAATTTATTAAAGCTGTAAAAAAAAGTTCATGATCTTCTGACCTCCAAAAAGATTCCAAGCACAGCCAAACCATCAGGAGCTGCAGCGGCTTCACCAAACGTTTGATAGCGAGCTGCGTTCCAATGCACAAGATGTAGCTAAACAACAAAAGAAAGATACTTAGGAAAAATGGACGAGACTGGTTTGATTCAGGTCGGTTTCTGATCCTACCTCAGAAGCGTAGGTTCTGCCTCGGACGGTGTGTTCAGAGCCGCCGCAACCTTTTCCTCCCCAGTGGAAGTGAAACTGTTTGAGTCGGTATGCGTTTTCAAGCGGGCCTCCGTTTATCACTGTAATCGAAGGACATTCATATAGTCGTGCTGTTTTCTCACAGATCACCTCTCTGGACATGACTTGCTTTTACAACAACTGTATAAATCGATTTATTTACATCCAAGAGCAACTCAGAGCTAAATCTACCATAACCCAGTCAGAATAAAGTGAAAATTAGAAAGGCCCATAAAATTAATTATTTCATAATGAAATGTTATTTCTGCATATTTATTTAGTTGTTTGACTTCTAGTTAGAGTTTCAGTTCCACTAAGGGTTATTTTGAACAGAGTAATGGTTCAAATAAGCTTATTATAACAATTATATCCGGTCGTACATGGTTGTGAGGTCATTTTCATAGCCAGAAGTTCTATTGCGGGTGGGTCCACTAGCAATGAGGCCAAAACCCTGCGCTGGATTAACAACCTGTCCAGTGTATTCCTGTTTTGTGCTTAATTTAACAAGTAGTAGAGTTCAGTGTATGTGTGTGTGTGTGTGTGTGTGTGTGTGTGTGTGTGTGTGTGTGTGTGTGTGTTCTTGTTGTTATGATATGTGCTGTACAGGCGGAATTATAAGTGTACTTTCAGTTCTGACACGTGAGAACGATAATTACACTGGTCAGACAGGACCCGAGGAAAAAAATAGCTAGATAAGCTAAAATCCTGGTCATACAATTGCATTGTAGCATTTCTGATTCACACACGTCCAGTACAGACAGACTATTAAATGAAGCCCAATGCCAGACAGTCTGGAGCATAAACAGAATGCAAATCTGATGTTTGAATGAAAAGAAAAACAGTATTTCCTATGCAGTTACTGTAAATGTCCAGTGTTTTTAGGATCAGATATCTGAGTGAGGGTGTGACTGAGTGATTAAGTTATTAAAATACACCTGTATCCTCAGAGGACCTTGAAATCCACCCACTATAGTAATTATATATAATAGAAGCAATATAAAATGATCCTGACTTGTAACTTTACTACACTTCATTGTGTAGTATAGTTCACATCACTTCACTGCTCTAACATTTCAACCTACTTTCCATCTACTGCAACCGCATCCAAATCAAGCTGAAATCGTTTTTGGACAACAAGGGTCTCACTTAAGCAACAGTTTTTAATAACTAATACAGTTACACTGCTATTAGTACTATTAGTAAAGGATTAAATGAATTCAATTGCACATGAAGCTGTTAAGGCTGAGCTGTATCCTCATCATTCACATGATTTATTCTTTAAATGAAATAAACCTAAATCCTTTAGGTCACTCAAGCATTTTGAATGTTATTTCATTTAAATTTAATCAACTCCTTTATCCCAGTCAGGAACACATAGCGCTTTATTTTCACCCTGTATTCTCCCAGAACAAGCTAATCCAATCATGTCTGTGTTTCTTTGGCTAGTAGTTTCTGCTAAGTACCTTAACTCTCAATTTACATTTTCTCAGCCCTGAGAAATCTGTTCTAATGTCATTAAAATTCGGAGCAATTTCAACGTGAAAGGAAAGAAAAAAACACAGATTTACTTATAAACAGGTTTACTTATAAGCAGGTTTAGTTATAAGCAAGCTGATTTACTTATAAGCAGATTTATTTGTAAGCAGGTTTACTTATAAGCAGATTTACTTGTACCTGATCTGTCGTCCCCATCCTCAAACTCCACTACTACTGAATGTCCGTTGTTGGATATGCTGAGCGAGGTGCAGTTATCGTAGCTGATAAAGAGAGGAGGAAGACGACTATCATAAACTGCCTCTTCAGGAACGATGTTAATGGGTGACTGGCGAGCACCTTGTGCGATGGGGTAGGCTCTGTCCCAGGTGGATGGACCTGCAGACACATTTAGGCAGCATTAGTAATTAAACTTAATATAGTTGTTTTTTTAATCTACAATTGATTAGTGGGTCTTAACTTTTTATTAATCTACATAACAATGCATAAACTAACCACACTACCATTCATCATAGAGCTACAGATTAAAGGGACAGATTAGATAACGCTGGGGGGAAACGTTGTAGACTTTCTTTTTATGCTCTGGCATTTCAGACTTTATTTACTTTATTTAAAGCATCTGTAGTATTAGACTGACATGTGATCTGGTAGTTTCTCTGTAGATAAAGTATTTAAGATGATGCTTCATGATCAGAAAAATGATCAGCCTCCTTAAAACAGTTCAGGTTTCTATAAAAGGTAAATACTTTACAGGTAAATAATTCAAGATTCTAATCACAGTCTCTGAAAGTTGGTAATGAGGAACATGGGGATGAAAGAATATTCACACTGTGTGTGAGCAAATACACACCACAACCAACAAAACACACAAATATGCATTTACATTTAGACACACATGTAACTGTTAGAAATGTTACGGCTGAGAAAAGGAGCCAATGGTCGTTTCTACATTATACATCTTTAGAGATAGTTTAGATTCTTAAATGTTGGCATGGATACTATTTCAAATTTAGAATTGTGATTTCTTTTTTCCTGGCAACCTGCATTGATACAAGGTATAGATCATCATTGATAAACTAATCCAGATATGCATCCCATGTATAATAACTAGTAGTACAAGATACTAAGCTCCAATTAATCTACTGCTACGCATCTAACTAATCTCTTCCACAACTCTTACTAGAACCACATTCTAAGAAAGTTCCTTCTGCTTACCATCTTCTTCTCCATAACCCCACTTGTGACCGGTCATATTGTAAGTCCGTAGTAGTGCTGATGTGCTGAGAGTAAAGAACAACCCCTGTTCACTCTACAGTGGCTGTGAATGAATGAACAGACTGCAACAAGTTTCACTCCATAACTAGAGGCAGACCTGTCAGGTTGCCAGATTGGGTGGTAATATGTCCTTATTTATTAGATTATTCACCAATAATCTGCTCAGAAAATATTTAAGTTCAGTTATGGTGCAATTGCAAGTTTGGGAAATGGCCCAAATGTTTCTATGTTGCCTTTTTAACATGTGCACGTTCATAATAACATAATAAACAATCTGTTATTCTGAACTTACTTTCAGTTTGATCACAATTAGGAATTAGTTTTTATGCCTGATTCGTATTTAATGTTTTAATACACGAACTGATACTTAAACTACTTTTTTAGTTTTGAGGACAGACATTCAGTCTGATATTTTATATCTAACAAATATAATTTCTGAAAATAAAGTAAAACAGTGGTTTAAATTCTAAAATCTGGCAACAAAACAGCCCTTTTCTGTCTTCCCTTGACACTCCAAAGTACATTTACTGATAAAGAAATCACTGAAACGTGTAATAATGGGCGTGGTACCGCTGGCGTGGTACCGCTGGATAAAATGTATATTTACTGTGCTTATTCTTGATAATAATAATAGTTATCCTGTAAAATTTTATTATGATTAAAGTAATTAAGCTTGTTAGGCATTTTATTCTAATCACATAGATTGACATTAATATACAAATAGGTTTCAGTATCCAGCCGATTAGCCCAAAAGAAACACATTTTAGGACGGATCATCCTGCTTTTCATCTCACTGTGAGTCTGGAGTCGTGATAAAGTGCCGAGAGCTAAAAAAAAAAATCTCTTCGCTCACATCCTGAAGTTATTTTCATTTATACTGTGGAAACAAGAACTCAGTCTCATAAGAACTGTGATATGAGACAGTAATAATTTATCCCAGGATGCTTCATCCCAAAGATGCTTAGTGAGGTCGGGGCTTTTTTTGCAAAGTCAGGAGGCCTTTCGTACCAAATTCATTAAACCATGTTTCTGTGGACCTCACGTTATACCTGAGGAACAATCGTGATAAAACAGGAAACTTGAAAATGGAAGAATGATGTAGAATAAGGAATTAGGAATGGGGTGTTACTGAGTCACATGAGGTACTGGAACGGTTGTTAATGGAGTTCAATGATTTATTTTATGATGATGCATGATGATTATTTTCTAAATGGTATACGCACGCTTATAGAAGCTATTTTATGTCAACACCCACATATTTATTTCACCATGCACACAGGTCAGTGTTGTAGTGGGTTCACCGTTACCCAGAAATTCTTCTAGTCTGGGCACTTTTTAATAAAATGAGATAAAATAGCACGTTATTGATCCCAAAGGAAATGCAGACAAATAGAGTGCAACAGAGCCACTATTCCACCATATCAGGGTCGTACAGAGCCAACAATCTCTGCATAATTTTAAGAAGTGGAAGGAAATTGAAGTACCCAGAGAAAAGCTTCAAGGCCACTGGGTTTTTTATGTTGCTATGCGTCAGTATTTCTACCAGCTGTGGCTCTGTGCCACTCTGAAATACTCACAGCTAGGAAGAGTGGAAAATAAATGTTTTAATTTTCACAGCAATCTTTCATTTCATATCATTTATGTGATCAAGCTTGATCAAATCAAAGGGCTTTAAATGTACAGAAATGAAGCCAAATAAACACTAAAGGTGCGTTGTGTAGCAAATAATCCGAATTTGTAAGACTTAGGTGTTCATTTCACTGTCATTGACAGACACCAGATCAAATAGCAACAACATGACTTGCAATATTTATTATGTGAACGTGAGCTGGTCCAAAACGTCCATGATCATATTTCATTCAAAATGTAACATTAACGGTACATATAATCTCTGTATATTTAAGTATGTTACACGGTAAAGCAGGGGTTGAGTTTCTCAGGGTGTAAATCTTACTCAGGTGGCTGGCTAATATATTTTATTTGTTGCTACCTTGAATGACATTTACTTCCCTAAAGCGGTCATTCACACCTGAACATAAACGTTTTGTGAGCTGGCTGCTCTTCTTCTTTGTGTAGTTGTATATAAATCACAGATCTTCTGTACCTCCTACATTATAGATTTGTGTTCACTATACGTGTTGTATTATACATCCCATATATTTAGGATATTCAAACTTGAGAGTTTAAGAATTGCCAATGTGTTTAAATACAAATGTAAAATATGTAGGATTCCTACAATACATCTCAAATCACATCACATCACTACCATCCTAAACACCACAGCTCCATCTGCTGCATACACTGTAGGTTGTGTTGTCCTTATTCAAATGGAACGCCTCGTCCCTCGTACATCACTATATTCAATTCAGTACATCAATATATGTGCAAGGAGAGATATAAGCTTACGAATCTATTTTACACATAGTTTTATTGAGTGGTAAATAAAATCTCTGTGTAACATATCACTTTAGTTCCGGCTGTGCTGACAAGTCATGTGAAAATCAAACAAGGTGCAATTCTAATTCTTTGTGTAGATCATTAATCAATCATGGAAACTTCTTAAGAGGTATTGAGCTACATAAAATCCAAACGCTGAAACTAAATGTTCAAAACAGGTTCATGTATAGAAATAAATTGTAAACTCCTTATCAACAAACCAGCAGCAGTAACAACAGCTTACAAAACAAAAACATTTGTCTCTTATATATCCAAATGTTTTGTCACATTCTGGTTTACTTTTACATTCTGTTATTGCTAATAAGTTCTCATTAAATGTTGTTGTTAACCAAATCATTAACACATTCATTAAATGCAATTCTGCATATTGTTTGCAAGCTTTTGTACCAGTTTTCCAATATTTTTTAAAGTGTTTTTCTTAATGTCGGGTCACTATTTGGTCAGTCCAGGTACTGATTAAGATTTACGTGCCACATTCGAGATCTTCTCACCTTCCAGTGATGTCCGAGTGTAAATGGGTTTTGATCTCAGGTCCAGTTTTGTCAGTTTGCTAAAAGCAGCCATTCATTTATTCACTATTAAAATTGTGACGAAGAATCTGTGTTTGCTTTATGTGAAACAGAAAAGCTTTTGTTTTTAAAGCTTCTGTAGATGTCATGTAACTAGATTATGAGTGAAATATTATATGAACAAATGAATTACAGCTGCATAAATTATTGACATGTTTGTGTCCCCCTCTGGAGTAAATATGAATGTTTATGATTATGAAATCATTTCTTTATATTTGTTCAGCTGTGGGGTTTTGTGTTGGTAGATTAATTAAACTCTGATTAAACTGATCATTAAAATGATTTCATCTACAATCATGGAGACTGAAAGAGAAACTGGTTATGGGCTGTGTCCCAAATCACAGTCTGCTCACTAGGCTGATTTGATAAACTGCCGCTGTATTTTTACATAACTACATTAGTGTGATGAAATACACTTAATCTTATAATAATAATCATGGTTTATTTCTTTATTGAATCAGCCGCTGCAGGCGCGGAAATCGCAAAAGAGACCCTGAAGTATTGAGAAAAGAATCACCAAGGCTGTGATATTTTCAGCCAATCCGGAAGCAGCACAGTCACCGTTAACCAATCATCGCACTGGGGGCGGGCTCTTCGGTGCTCTTTGGAACGCAGGAAGGAAAACAAGTCACAAGTATGAAGTGTGTGTGTGTGTGTGAGAGAGAGAGAGAGAGTGTGTGTGAGAGAGAGAGAGACTGTGCTGCTTTAACATTTATAAACTTATATCTAAAACATGGAGCAGGACAATCTGTCTCTGGTTCTGCACGCTAAGGATGATCTCAGACTGGTAAGAGATTTGAAAGTTGTGTGATGTGTTGCTAGGTTGAAAGAGCATGCATGCCAGTATAGATGCTTGTACTTAGAGAAT